>JAGDQP010018170.1:0-37086 GCA_022664845.1 Lepisma saccharinum
TTCCCTGAACCCCACTACGGTAATGATTGCAACCGAGATGTGTAGTATTCTTGTTCCTTCCCTCCGGCATACTTCTTCCTTGCTTTCCGTTTCATTACTACATGCCATAATGCGCCTATGATTATCACAGTACGACTGGCAACGTTGCATTTTTCATTCCCATTGGGCGCTCCACCAGTGTGGAGTCCAAACTGCTGGTCCAATTTGGAAAATTAAACTTTTTTAGGTTGCAAACCGATCACTTCCAGCCACTTTTCCCTCTGACATGTTTTCGTATCAGCACTCATAACCAAGTTGGCCTATGACAAGGAACTTTTGTTACACCCTGTATATGTATACTGTTTATCAATTCGTGTTACTGAGAAACAGGCCTGCAAAAACGAAAGTTCTCAAGTTATTTTCATGACTTTTTTTACAGTTGCTTACAAGACCATGAAGTTTTGATGCTCAGAATAATTTTCCTAAACTAAATTGTAATCCCCCTATCCGGAATTTAAACTCAAAAGTGAATCTCGCTGATGGGAAAGCAATGTTTATTCAGCAGACCACTTTTCCTTGTCTAATTTTATTAATTTAGTACCAAGAAATTAAGTCAGACATCGATTTCTGTTTATAAAATATTGTAGCATCTCTTGATCTCGATTTACTTCACTTTTTAATTTGGACCACCAAAAAGGGGTTAAAATTTTGTTGTGCAAAACTATTTTCAGTGTCGAAAGTGGGTTTTGTGAGCATTGGTAGCAAATTTACAGCTTTTACCGGTCTGTTTCTCAGTTACACGAATTAATAAAAGAAAATGTAAAGCTATTCCCTATACGATACACACGGACCGTCAACGGCACATGGAGAATGTGGAGGTAGCGCTCAACATATTCTCGACCTACGGTACGAAGTCAGGTGGAGTGGTCAGTCCTACGCTCGACCGCCTTTACCTTCCCAAGGACACTCTGGTACTCAGTTCGATAGGAGGCTGAGTGCACCGAAGAGCGCCAGGCATGGAAGGATGGGAACCTAACTTTTGACTGAAAATGTATCACAAAAATTGAACAGGATATTTTGAAAATTGTTAAATCAAAATAGGCTCAGAGTTTGCGCTAACCTGGTAAATTTGTGCAATCTTTCGTAATGTTTCAAATATGCATGTCCTTTTTTATTTTCTGTAATATTTGCTTTTCATTTGAAAACATGAAAGTTGATTTGCTGATTTGGTAATAAATATCCTAACTATATTAGAGAAAAACTATTCAACTAATTACATTACCTTTAGTAATTATGAAAACAAGTAAAATAAAATACTTTCTCTGAAATTTATTGGTTTTAGCTCTAATTATAAAGCCCTAATTAAATTTACTTTTACAATCGTCTCCAGATCCCCTTGGGAGTCGTGACCCCCAGGGTGAGAAACCCTGATCCAACGTATACATAAAAGTCGGGAGCTATACTATAGACGGTTTTGCCGAATAAGCTTGTGTATAGCGTTACACAAACTACTTAGTTACTTCTTGGTGCGCGTAAACATGGGTTCAAGTCCGTGGGGGACTATTGAAAAGAGTGGTTGGGAACAGAGTTTAGCCAAAAATATATGTCCCATCGTTGGAAACTCAGCTGTTTGTTTAGTCGTTCGTAGCAATTATTATTGATAATGTTTAAAAATAGTTTTTGTCTTTGCGTACTGGCTTTATTCTCTTCTTCATTATATAAACATTTGCAAATAAATTCAACCACAATTTGTCTTATTTTGAATGTAAACGCCATTTAGAATTAGTAGAGAACGAAAATTTAACTTTCTGACATAGCTGGAAAAGTAAAAAAAAAATGGGGCTCCATCCTATACACATCAGCATCAAAAGTATAATAACCAAGAGCCTGAATGACATTGAGGAATGCGCTGGACAGTATTCAATGTAGGGAAGGTCTATACCGCTAACATTATTGCAAGTTCATGTAGTTTTTTTCCTTTTCTTATTCAACAGAAGTTGAAAATGTGGAGATAATTTTGATGCTAGACGACTTCAGTCCGATCCGAAAATTTACAAACAGCTACACTTTCGCGTAATATAGACATATGATGACGAATCAAATTCAATCCTGAGGCACTTGCTAGAGAAGGAAATCTTATGATTGTAGGTTCAATTTGCCTGCAAGTGACGACTTTTTCACTTACAATAAAAAGTGTCAAAAGTTAAAATTTTGTGTTACGTTCAACTTGCCATATTGCACGAAGTGTATTAGAACTTTTAATTGAAGTTTTAACTTTTCCATTTGCGAATGGCATTTTTTTTAGATGTTAGCTTCGTTCAGGCTGGTTTACGTTAAAATAAAAGACAATAAATGATCGTATCTTAATGTGGCAGTACTTACCCTAAACTGGATTTGTTCCTAAAACTGCCATAATATATTAATTTCATAATTCGACATGACAAGAAGGACATGCATACAGTGTGTTTACTTACCACACAATACATACAAACAAAACGTAACACATACACTCAATGTTACATTCTCCTCGCATTGAAGTTCGTAATTCATGGCTGCTTTTTTTCGTTGGGAAGATGGAGTAGGGGAAACGCGTTGGACACTTCAGTACGATAGCATACCAACCTGGGTTCAAATCCTGTTTAAGCTAAAGATTTTTTTACAAAGCGATCTTGAATAATCTAATCATCACTTCTCATACAAAACGGAGAATATTTCCGACTGTGGAATGAAGCACTGAGTCACTATAGAGAGGAAGACGATTTACGAATGTTGGTTGGAAAAGTCCAAATCCAGCCTCAAGGGGTTACAAGGACAGTTAAGAACACGTCATTGACCTGAAGTATTCCCTTTTCATGTTATTATTCTTAGAAAGAAACACTATAGCATTTGTTAAGCACGTTTTGGATAGAGGCAAGTGTGGAGTGTCGCTATCGTGCTGGACTTCAAATTTGAAAACCTAGGTTCGATTCCCCACCAGCCAGTTTCTTTTTCGCATACACTGAAATATTCAAACAGAGATTCATCTCCGTTGTGCAGAGTTACGAAGCATCCCTGGTCAGAATCCCAGTAAACAGTGTGTGCGCTGTTTAGCATAATGTAGTTTTCATGTTTTTCATTGGTCTTTCTCTCTTCCTCTCTTTCTTGATATATTGTTATCGTGTCTTTGCTGCGTCTTTCGCTTCATCTTCTCTCTATTTATTTATCTTTATTTTTTCTCTTACTTTACACACACTCTCTCTCTGTTTGTGCGTGCTCCACAGCTAAATCCGGAGAATATTCAATAACCTGGTGATAGGGCCTGACCCAAACATAAGGGAACCGGTAATCCGATTGACCCGGTCTGGATAATCTACAGTATTTAACTGGGAATTTCGGCGTCGTATTTTTCGTGATCTCGGGGTAACATCTCCGATCCTGGTCATCCCTGAAACAAGCACTTTTCAAACGCAATGAAATAATTACAATCTCTCCTACATCCTCCGGGTTATCAGATCTAAATCGAATCAGCGGGTCAGAATGCGTTCGAATCTTACACCCGACGGCACAGTACAAAACTTGACCAGCATCCCCCGACAGCCGGTGACCCGTTTCAGCTCTGCCGTATTCATTCCATCTGTGCGAATCGTTATAAATACTAGTTCATTAGTGTTGTAATTATTAAAACGTTATATTCGCAATAGGTGGAATATAGAGTGGCATGTCCAGAACAGATACATTTTAAGACATGAGTAGAAAATGGTCCACTTTTTGGCTATTTCAAGAGAAGAATTATTGTTATATTAGTTTGGTGACAAATTCGTTTCCATTCTATAATTTATCAACATACCATTACATATGTTTCTTTTTTTCACGTTTGCAATGTGGAACATGTAAGGTTTACTATGCCTATAGGAACATGCTGATGTTGCTTTTGAACATTTGTAACTTTTCATTTTGATACAGTTTGGAATTATAATCTTGGCTCTTTCTGATAGAAATTAAGCAGAAAAGTTGTTATTCAAGCATTTTATTTTATGTTCAATTTGCATTAGTAGTCTGGAATGGAAGGTATGGCCTACGGTATCTACTGGGTTTGTTACAATCAGTGATTCCGCCAGACCCCGGCCCCCGTGGGGTGTCAGCCCCAAATCCTCGAGACTACACCAACTTTAACTTTTTTGCGGACAAAAGTTGATATAAACCGTGCAAAACTCTACGTCCACCCTCCCAATTTTAACTTTACACCCCCCAAACTGAAAATCCTAACAGAATCCCTGATTACAAAGTATTCCGAACCAGTATGTTTAATAAGCGTCATCGAATTGACAAACGAATCCCGCGCAAACAAAGCATGTTTATTACACTTTTGACATTATCCTAGATGTGTCTCAAAACTCTGGAGTTTCACTGGAAATCATGAGTATTTAATCTGACCACCAAGTTTGATGTCCATTTTCAAATTGACTTAATGGATTTTTTTAACATTCTTTATATATTCGAATAGCCTTGAAAAAAATATAAAATCCAAGAGTCACTTCTATCTTGCTGTTAGATTTGTGGGAACTGAAATTAATCTTTTTTGCTACGTTTAAATTTCATATTTTTATCAGTACTACTTCTTCTTCTTTTTCTCGCTCCCCTTTTCTCTCTCTCTCTGTCTCTCTCATTTCTTTGTCTCTGTCTAACAGACATCCATCGGTTTCAATGTTTCATTGTATGTTTCAATTTCTCCCTCCATCAACTTATGTATATTGATTCGTCTCGCTTTTATTCTTTCATTTTATCGACACTAATACATTTCAATTAGGAACAAAAACGTGCTCATGATTTTTGCTGATTTTAGTATGGACGAGACGAAGGAAGGAGAAAGAGGGGGTCTGTTTACCGGACACGATTATGGGATAAGAATGTGCCATTTGGGTTGCCTAGCTGCACGGCGTTCGCTGTCGTAATTTTTTTTAAGCGAAGTGTACCATACCTTAACATTTAAGGGATGCACAATAGCACTTTGTAATTTTTGTCGATTTTTTATATAAATTTTAATAATACTCTTAATATCTCAAAATGTCCCTAAAGTGACTTACACCACTTTGCCATCCAACGGCTCAGGTAATGAAGGTATAAGATTGTGTTGTTCATTAAAACTTCAAGTAAAAACTGAGAACTTCTACAAAGTGTAATTTCATCCTGCTTGAAAAGTTTAATCAATTAGGAAAACATAAAAATTCTTCATTCAATACATATATTCAAATTATAGTACTTTATTTATTTATTTATATTAATTACCCACGACTGGTTAAAAAGGTACAATTTAGAAAACAAAGTACAATTTAAAATAAAATGCAATTATGCCTATGAAATGTAATGGTATGAACCTATGTACCTCAAAAAGGTACTGCACATGTACCTCCTGTATATTACTGTTATTTTTTACACGTTTAAAATAGAAAACAAGGTAATTATATGACCTACAACTTCATGGTCCTGAGGAGGCGCTGGCAAATCTCTGCCCCGGCGCCCCGCTGGGCGTAGTTACAGCCCTGGATTTACGACTGACAAAAGAATGTGTATTCAATAGGCACGCCCAAACAGCTTACCTACGATTTACTGCCGACGATTTGACTTCGATTTGAAACGAATCAGTGTCAATCAAGTCTTTTATTAACTAATATAGCAGAGAGAGCTGACTTTTGCGCCACCTGTTCGGTATGAAAAACAGCCATTTTCCCAAAATAATTATCCATTTTTATGTTCCCGATTCTTATAATATAATTGGTAAATTGTTAGAGAAAATAACTAAATCCTTCAAAACAGTGAAATTTTTGTTATTTATTCCTTTCATACTAGTTTTTAAATGAAATTAAAATAATGCAAGATAATAAATTTTGGAGATCAATATTCTTATTACACCATTTCCAAACGAACCTGATGGTAGCGTGACACAAAACTAGATACTTGCTCTTTCGTGAGTACTTCAATCAACTATTTCCACCAACTTAAACAGATAATAATGATATGAACTAAATCGATAGTTAAAGCGAAATACAACCACAATACAGTGTATGTACATTTTCAAGAACGTTGAGCTAATCGATTTTAATATCGATAACATAAATAATGTAGTACCTCACGAAGCTGTTCTATCGGTGAAATAATCATGGAGAAATATTATTCATTTTTTTTTTTTAAATGTCCGTGTGATATTTGCTTATACAAAGCTAAAAGAATCATTCATCAACTGGTAAATAAGAAAACAAACAAACAAAATTGTCAATATTAGTTACAAGGTAACCACACACTTTCTCGCCGTTTTGATAGTCACAAACAGAAAGACATACAGGAAATTCCACTTACTGTCCCAGATAGTACGCCAGCTTGCAAATAAATAAACATGAAGCAAGCTTGTTAGAACAACGTAAGTGGCTAGGTTGTTATAACTAACATAATTCAAGCTTGTTGGAACAATCAGTTATGTAAGAAAAATTGTCAGACGGGAAATAGAATTGCATTTTACTTCGCTGTACTTCTGTTGTGGTCTCAGTGTGCTGAAGTTCAATCACATGCCCGGAGTATTTCGCCGCATGCTAATATTCGCTAACTCCCACCCGGTTATTAAGGCGCCTCTTGCGATCTGATGCAGAGTTAAAACGGGTCACTGGGTCATTCGGGTCAAGTTTTGAACCGGGTCACCGGGTCTAGACCTAAGATCCGGTCTGATCTGGTGACCCGATGGGGATGCGGCGTTCGACCAACAGCCTCTCAAGCAACAAGAACCGGCGTACGACCAATACCCCAGGGCAAAAAACTGTGTTGGTCGAACGCCGAGTTGGTTCAACGTCGTGTTGGTGCAATGTCGGTGCTACGAAGCGTTGATTCCATGCCGGTGTTGGTCCAACGCAGTGTTGGTTCTACGCAGGTGCCCAAAATATAATTTAAAATGATATTTTTTTAAAGTTTTATATATCTAGGGCGTTGTCAACTTTATTGTTGGTCCAATGCGGTGTTGGTCCAACGCCGTGTTGGTTCAACGCCGTGTTGGTCCAATGCCGTGTTAGTCCAACGTCGTGTTTGTCAAACGCCGTGCTGGTCAAATGTCGAGTTGGTCAAACGCCGTGTTGGTCCAACGTAGTTCAATCAACACGGCGTTCGACCAACACGGCGTTGAACCAACACGGTGTTGGACCAACACTAATAATCGGTGTACGACTAGTGTTGTAAATAGAAAGAAAATCGTTTTTTTTTTTTAAAAACTTCCGCTTTTTATTGAAAAAACATGAGCCGTCATTTAAAAAAAAATCGTTTTTTTTTTTCAAGGCGGAAATTTGTAATACGGTTAACGTCTTTTTAAGCAAGAATTACTTTTATATAGGTAATACAACATAATATAAACCCTAGATTACAATATTTTTTGGTATATCCGAGATTTTATGGGTTGCCGAGTTCTCAGTGTTGCCAACTTTTAAAAGAATCATTTTGAAAAAACACTTCTTCCATGCCGTATCTACACCAAACTTAGCTTAAACATCATTCATCACAATAGAAGAAAGTTTTGGCTGTCCCCGACCTCAAACACCCCAGTTGTCAGTGTAGCCTGCCTATTTTAAAATCAACTTATAGAAATGCCTTTATTAATAAAAATCTACACGTGTGCATTGATTTACACTCAATTTGACATACATGTTCGTTAGGAACTGGGACATGTCATAGAGGCACTCCAGGTACCGTAGTTTGTCAGGTTTGCCGAACGATTAAAAATCTAGATTTAATATTTGTTAGCGTTGGACGTATCCGCATTAATTTACACAAAATTTGACATGTGCATTACATACTCGGACAGTTCATGTGGATACTTCCAGCGACGCAGTTGTTAGTGTTACCAAAATTTTAGAAAATAAAATTTTTAATTGCTTCTATATCGTTGAATATATTAGGACCAAACTTTGTATTTACGTATTGGGACGCGTCACAGAGGTACTCCAGGTCCCACAGTTGACAGTGCTGCCAATCAGTTTTGAAAATTAAATATTTACTACTTCCATTCATTTCTACGTATCTGCAAAACTCTGAGTGTACATATTCGATATAATTTAAACATTCTGTGGTTGCTCCCTGTACCCAAGCACCCCCTTGTCAGCGTTGCCACATTATTTTAAATTCATTTTTTAAATGACCCCCATACTGTTACGTGCCGATAGCAATTCCTATATTTTTAAAAAAGCGGGGGGCGGGGGGAAGCCGCGGAACGTAGCTACGTTATGATGTGGTTTGAAATAATAGTTCTCAGAGCCCTATTGCAACAAACGCATTAAAAGAAACCTATATGTAGTTGCTTGTTTATCGGTACAAGAGTATTCATTATGCCTTTATACACTCAATTTAAATATGCATAGCCTATAACATAGAATATTTTTGCTACACTGTTTCTATCTGTATATATTTTCACAGTATGGGGCGAGCCTTGAAGTCCAAAGCATAAGGGAGCGATGCCTAATGTTTTTGTAGAGAAAAACAATGTGATAGTGGGGGCGAGGTGGCTCAATTGGTAGAGCTTTCACCTCTGGCACTAGGGGTCGTCGGATCGATCCCTGCTCACGCAATGTGGTCTTTGTGGTGGACAAACACCGTATGCTTTTCTTCGGGTTCTCCCATTTCTTTCCACTTACTTCATTTCAGCAATTCATCTCGTCATTCTTAAAAATTAAATTCAAATTCAGAAACAATGTACCAGAAAACTTAAAAATATATCTCTGCCCTTGAATAGATGCAGAATATTTCGCGGGATTTTGAGTTAAAGATAATTGAATTTTGTGGACGGTAATTATGATCAAAATAGATATCTTCCTTAAATTGTATATACGGAATGAGAGCATATTTCGGTAAGAATTCACTTTTTCAGTTTACAGTAAAGATTTCTTCGAGGTCTTATTATCCTTAGGAACTTAAATTCTTCCTATAATTCAAAATATTTCTTCAGTTCCCTAAAAGTTTAGTAGTATTTTAATCAGAGGCGGCGTTTGGGGGTGGCAACTGGGGCAACCGCGCCAGGCCCCGCGCTTAGGGAGGCCCTGCGTTCCGAGTTCATATTTTTCTTACTCAATGATATAAAAGTTGATTTGTAAAAAAAGGTTTTCAAATAAACTAGTCTGTATCGTTTCCATGCGAAATGTAATGTGAAATGGAAATGAATAAAGAACACTTGTAATTATCAATGCAGTTTTTAAAATATATTGTACTTTCTTTAAATAAATTATGTCGGATTTTTTTTCATAAGAAACCGTTGTTCATTAAAAAAGATAATATTTAGTAATAAATTTAGGGTTAGGAATGAAAGGAAGAAGTGAGAGGAAGCATTTAGGGGGAAGTTGCTTACTGCTTTATCGGCTTTAGATGTAACATTTCGGCGCTCAGCAACTTTTACTTGTACTTTGACCCCGCGGGGTCATTATTGCCCTAGGCCTCGCGCTAACCTAACGTCACCTCTGATTTTAATACAAAATATACCAAATAACTTCAGTCCATATGTTCTTAGTTCTCTTATGTTTGTCAGAGTGAAGATATAGGAAGTAAAGCAATGTGGCAGAGTAAGCATAAATAATCCCATCATTTGCATCATAAGTCTGCAGGAAAACAAAGCAAAGTAAATTGGGATTAATTTATGAAAGCTTAACTCCAATCCTGCTGATTACATTGATTATCTGAAGCGTAATCACTTGCTGTGTGAAAAAACAACAACATGAAAATGAACAGAAAAAACATGAAGAAAAGTTCACAGAAAAAAATTCACAACACTACGTACGACCAATGAATGACCTTACCAGAGAGATCTGGTAGAAGCTAAATATTTTGTACAATTACTGTGGAAATGTGGCGTTCTTCTAGAAACATGGCCGATTTTTTTTTCAAAGTTCCAATGTATTTTTTGTAACGCATAGTCTTAGAGGGGCAACAAGGACGTAACGAAGGTAGTAGAATATTTTTTTAAAAAAGTAACGCCAATGAGCGTCAGATTAATCCCAAAACTCACAAAATTAATGATCTGATACTTGCGTGTGCCAGCGACTGATACTGGGGCTGCACCCTCTCTCCAAAAGTCACTTAAAAAGAACTACATGGTAAATGCCCTTGCAGAGACATACAGTACTGGCAGAAGATTTTTTTTTACAATTAATGTTAAATTTGAAGTTGTTGTAGAAAAATTCATGGATTTTTTAAAATCTAGAATGTTATTTTGGTAACCGCCTTAGTGGAGAGTTACAAATATTCCAATTGGGGTAGGCGGAATGCAAAAGTCACAGAATTAAAGGTCTAATGCTAATTGCATGAGCTAGTGTCTGTTTTGGTCGTTATAGTCCCCTTTCAAAAACCCTTTAAAAGAATATACTCAGCAGGTATATATTCTCAGAATCTAATTTTTGGTACAATTATTGTGAAATTTGGCATTTCTGTGCCAAATTTTTACGCCGAGCCGGACATTTTTGAATTCTCGTAGCATCCTCTATGCCCCTCCTAAATCGCTGGCTTGCCAACATATCCATGCAGATTGAAAAATTCTGATTTTGTTTACAAAAAACTCTACATTCACATTACTTTTGAGAAAGAATGCTTCTCACACTATGGCTTTGCTGAGGACATTTACCGTGTAGTTGTTTAAAGTGATTCTTGGAAGAGGGTTACAGTCACATAGACAGACAAATGGGCCACGGTGGCTCAGTTGGTAGAGCGCTCACCTCTGGTGCTAGTGGTCGTCGGATCGATCCCTGCTCATGCCATGTGGGCTTTGTGGTGGACAAACACCGTGTGCGTGGGTTTTCTCAGGGTGCTCCCGTTTCCTCCCACTTTCTTCATTCCACCAATTCATCCCATCATCATCCATACGGCCTGAGCCATAGTTGCCTAAAGGCCTTAAAATAAATTCATTCACATAGACAGACACTGGCTTATGCAAGTAACATAGCCTCGGAGCACTTATTCTGCGAATTATTTGACAATCATTGCCATTCTAAAAAGAAAATATTGACTTTTTATAACACCTTCCTTTCATACTCCTCTTTTCCACCATTTAGAAGGCGCGTTGCCAAAATAACGTTATAGATTTAAAACATTCATATATTTTTTAAACTAATCCCAAATTTCATATTAATTGTGTGAAAAATAGCTTCTGCCAGAATGTATCAGTAGAGAATTCTTACCAAATGACCGGAAGTTGAACACCTGGGGCAAATAATTTGAGATTTCTGGAAATTAATCATGACATATTGACGTTTTTTCAGGATCCCGTGACCCTGGGGTCACCCAGGGTTACTCCCCTACTCCTAGACCTCACTCCACTTCCCAGAACATCGTGAGAAAAAAAATGGTGCTGCCATCTGGTGCGCCGATTTTGATTGTGAAATGAACCGGAGTGGGAACATTAATTGAAGACATGAAAGAATATTTCAGATGAATGAGGCCGTAGATCAAACCTGACTACGGGAGACATGATTATCAGAAAATGGTAAGTGTTATGCAGAAATCAACCGCGAGATCTAAAATAATATTTAAAAATGATTGTATGCCTTAATTATGTGGCATTAGATGAAATCTATCTGAATTGATCAAGTAAAATGAAAGAAAACCTAACTGAAAATGGTTGGCCGAGGGACTCAAACTTAGGACTCTGAAGCCATTGCCTATTGCTACAGAGCGCCAGCAGTTGAAGAATAAATCGGTGTTATGTACATAAATGAACATATAAGGGTGTGGTATGATATTGTGAAATAGTTGCTATGATAATGTATAAGTTATCTTCCGAAACGTTGAGTTGTAGCAACGAAGTACGAATGAGATGATTTTGAAAGCATATTAATCAGACTAAAAAGGCTTAGGAAACTTCTTATGATAATAATAAGATATATTGAGCTGAAGGATCGACTGTCTTTGGCTGAATGTCGAGATGTAATTGTAATGCTATGGAAGCTTTTGGTTTGATGACAATAGATAAAGCCAGAACATATTGGAAATAATGTCGTATTTGAGTACACTTATTATCTTGTAGAGACTGCGACTTGATGTATTTAAATGCGTTTATAAAGGATGATTTCTGTGAAATGATATTGAAGCGACTGAAGTTAGATACTAGTAGGAGTATCCTGGGGAGGATTGAACCTATGGACTTTGCAGTCTAGCCATGATTTTGTTAGGGTTTTTGCTTACTCGTAGAATAGAAATAACATAACGGTGGTGTTAACTATGATATATGGATTGAGGCATCCATAGTTCAGTTGCTTTGTTTTCAGAGAGGTCCTCGGAACGAATCTGTTGGCTGTCCATCCGAAGTCAGGTTTCTCCTAGGGTTTTCATTAGTCAAGGGGGAAAGCATTACATAACAACGATCTGGATTATTATGTGGTGATCGTAGCTGAGTTCTGTAGTAATAACAGGTTCGGGAATCGATCCAGGTCCGTGTTCATTCTGACTGCGATTTTACCAGTGTTTTTACGAAAAAGAAATAGCATAGCCGAGGTATTAATTATTTTACAAGGATTAAAGCAATTGTAGCTTTGCTGCTAGGGTTGATATGAAGAACGATGGGGGTGGCTCCCCATCCTAACTGAAGTTTTTTGGAGATTGGAACATTAGATAGAGTCAGGACAAATTGGAACGCATAGTGGTGTCGACTTGGTGTATTTAAATAAATAAGAAAGAAATGAGTTTACTACAGAGAAAGAAATAGGCTAACAATCTGAAACCAAACAAGTATTTTAGTAGAACATATTTGAGAGACGACCATACCTTTAAGAAGTAGAAGGACATGGAACAAATTAATTTCCTATCGGCAAAGGAATAAAACAATAAATTAGAAGCATGTATCGTAGTGGTGGATGATTTGAGAGATGTCACCCCGTGGCGTCATATTTTGGAGAAGTAAAAGGGCATGAAAATTTTTTTTACTAACGGTAAAGGAATAAAACAGTAAATTGAAAATCGTGCATCTTACTGTTGGCCATATTTGAGAGATGGCATCTTTTGATGAACACACGTTTGTCGGATAAAGTGGGTATTGTAGAAGATAATTTTGGGAATTGAAAAAGTGCACATTTTATACCTAATGCAAACTAGTGTATTATGAAAACTGAAATACTTGGAGAATAGGTAAAAATAAAAGGAGAAACATACCCGCTTAGTGAAAACCATCAGTGGTGGAATTCGAACCCAGAACTGTTTGAGAATGATAGAAGAAAGACACTCTCTATTGGTTTTAGAGAGATGGAAGAATGTCTGAACACTTTTGACTTGTCTCTGTGACTGTTATTAAAGACGAAGGAGGAAGTAGAAAAATTACTAGCAGACTAATTAGAAGGAAAAAGCACAGATACATAATATCTGTTCACCACCTTCCTATTAAGACAACCTTTTTTAACCACTTTAAGGAAGGGAAAGTTGCCTTGTAACATTGTAACATTATGGGATCGGAAGTCCCCTTACCTCCGAGAGAGAGAGAGTGAGAGGGAGAGAGAGAGAGAGAGGGAGACAGAGATATGCTAGGAGACACATATGTGAATTAGGATCTTGGAACAGACATCCAGCTGGCCCAGTTTTTTCCCCGTTTTGTCATAACATGATAAAATCTTCTGCTGTATTTTAGGAGTATGGAACTCTTGTTGATATATCGAAAAGGAACATTGGTTTGAATACGATGAAGTTTAATACATACTATATTTGGTAGTTAGAATAAATATCTTGCCATATCCGCCTATCTTTAGATATAAATCAATAATAATTCACAGCCATTTTTAACTCACTGCTGGATGAGGTTTGCCCCCTCCGAAGGAAAGAGTTTGTCTATTGTTTTAGGCTAAGCAGACAAGCGAGGAACTGAAGCTGTAACTGTAATTACTAGTGTCATTGATTAACATTAGCTTTATGATATTGAGTGAACACACATTTTGAGCCTCCCCCCATTGGGAACGCAACCCGAGACGTTGCCAGCAACGTTGAACACCGCACAACGTTTTAAGTCATGAGACGAGAAAATGTGCGTTGGACAAGAAGTGTTTTTGCGAGTTTTCATGTGTGGATTTGTGGTCTTCGAAGAGATTTTATCTCCTAAGAGAACGAAAACAGAGTCGAAAGCCACAAGTAAACCACACAAGAAGTATTTGGCCTACCGTCAGGCATGTTTTAAGCAGCAAGAACTTTAATAAAACACGAGAAGGGCCTAATTGATGTGAAACTCTGGGAATAAACACCCCGTATTTGGTGGTATGCAATACGAAAGAGCCTATAGAATATGATTTTAACCAGAAATATAGTATTTTATAGATACTTAAGATGGAAAAGAGGGAATTTAACATGAAAGTTAAGGTATTAGGAAACTGTTTGTTTAGGTTTTGTCGCGAAGGAACTATCTAGAATGGAATGTAGACATTATTTGAGATAAATATACTTGCAATTGCATATTAAATGGGAAATCGAGATTGATTGATCAGATTTATGTATATTTTACAGTTTTCTAGCAGCAAGCAACTCCTTGTATCCAATATATAGTATGAAAAGTGACATTTGAATTAGCTTGAACATGATTTTTAAGCAGAATCTAGTCTTTAAATTGTAATTTCGTGAGTATATAACTATTCTGGATGCAAGTTTCAGTAGAAAGACTGTTTGGATAAGAAGACAAGCAGTATTTGAAGTACATAGAAAGCATATTTGAAGTATTTCACATGAAATGAAATGTTAGAAAGGACTAATTGTAGTCAAAAAGACTGGATGAAAGAGCATTTACTCGTAATATAAGGAGAAACTGAGAAAATGGGGTTTATAGGAGTGCTTGGTGTATCGTTTGAACTGTTTTGCATATCGTAATTATAGCCTAGACTCTGTTTATATGACACGGATTGATAAATCCACCTTTTCCGAGACCAACTAGGTGAAATATTCAGGACTAAGAGACTTTTGTCATATTAATGAATTAAACTAGGTATACCCTCTGTGTATGATGTTTTGTGTATATATTAAAATAGATAGAGAGAAATAAAGGGGTAATAAGAAATTATACTTCTTATATGTCTTCACTGCTAGAATCTTTGGCAGTATGACGAAAAATTATTTCGTAAGTTTATGGGAACCTAACTGTAGATTGTTGTCGGTTGATGGAAGAACCTCTTCCTGCATATGCCAACTATCGTAGAGCCCTCTTGAGAAACACGCATTTGCACACAGATTGTCACCACATAGAACACACGTGCTTTAGTCCAGCGACGAAACAAACCACCATCCTTTCCCCCCTCCCCGTTACTACGATCTTACCACTTCTTACTCACTCTTAAGCAGGAAGGGAGAAAAACACTGATAGACGAGCGAGAGAAAGAGACAGAAGCCATATGTAAGATATTAGATTAATATTTTTATTAGATAATCTCAGCAGATTATATGAATTTATGCTATTAGTGAAAAAACTGAGTTCTTGAAATCTTTTAATACACAGTCAGAGGAGACTAGGAATAAGGGAAAGGTGAATAGATGGTTGACCATGCTAAAATATTACTGCATATCTTCTTCACACGTACCATTTGCATTATATAAGAAAAACATTATACTGCTAAATAGCCAACGTATCCAAGAGTTGCCAACCTTCTGTTTATAAGTGTTGCGAACTTTGAATTATTTATTATTTTTTATTGTTTGAGATTATATATAGCATATGTATTTATTACCAGTGTTGCTATACTATCAATCTAAAGTGTTTCCACCTCCAAATTAATTCAATACATTTAACTTTTTGTAATACTTGAGTTCCTAATACCTACTTTTAACGTTGTCTGTGTGTCTAATTACAGCAGATACATGACATTTTAAGACTGACAATAAAGACGTTGAATGCTAAGTCGTAAACCTTTAAGATATCGATTGGGAGTTGTTCCAATACTCACAAGGTAGTACTGCACGTATTTTATATAATTAATCTAAGATGTCAGAGCGGAATACTCACAAGGTAGTACTGCACGTATTTTATATAATTCATCTAAGATGTCAGAGCGGAACTAAGTTACTGAAAAAAGTAAATAACGATACGTGACAATGCATATGGAATAAGACCTAATGAAAGAGTATTAGACTCCCTATAATGTATTCCAAGAGGAACTTGTGCGCTAGTGTTGTGACACAGACCAGCTAGCACTAGGACTCCCAACATTAAAACGCATCGAAAGTGTCACATTTGAAACCGGCCAACTATTGACTTGTATATACTACGCAAGAGATACTGAACAGAAAGTTTATAAAACTGCATTTCCACTGACTAGGTTGCCACCCATAATACCTTCTTGTTAAAAAGGGTTACATAATCAGTTGGCAAAATACTAATATTTTAATACCGTCTTTTAAGAAAGCTCCTACGCTCTGCAAAGTTGTATATCTTAAAGGAAAGGCAAACAACAAGACAGTAGATAACTTAATCGTATAAATTACAGAACTAAATAATTTTAGGCATCGACTCTTCCAACTACATGATCAAAAAGCTAGAATGACCATCTCCAACTATATTCTTGCAGGCGTATATGTGAAACAACTTCACAGGTTTGTGAAGAAGAAAATATATCTGGCATGTACTGAACCCCCCTCCCAGAGTTCATTCGAGTGTTGAATAATTTTCTAACCTATAACAAGATAATACTAGACACTATTTGTAAAGTTTCAATATGCATAGCTTTATGAATGAAAATATTCATGCTACCCAAGAATTTGCAGTAACAAAGAATGTCACTCTTAACTCGAAATAAAAAGAAGGACTTGTGTGATTTTTTAAAATACACGGCCATTTCAATAATTAGAGAAAAGCTGAATTTAAAAATAAGAAAATATTGTCTTATCACGGAAGTTGTAATTCACAACTTTAACAGGCAATGCAACAAAAACTTACCATACTGGTTTCAGTTTTTTTTACTTTAGAAAAAGTTAATGTAACAAAATTACATTCCTTTCCTTTCATTTTTCCTCTCCGCATCAGAAAGAAACTTACACTTTAAAAAAAGTTCTTGTACTAAAAATTTTTAGTTTATTGTTTAAGAAAAAACTTTCGTAACAAAAAGATTTGGTAATACAGAAATTTAGTATTCAATTTCAGTATCATATTTTTACTTTTGTTTAAAAAAAAAGTCGTCTCATTTTTCACGGAAAGTTGTCGCAAAAAGTTGCTGCGTTTTTTTTTTACAAAATGTTTTGGTTAGCAAACTGTCTTTTCCGTTTTGTTTTTAATCAAGTTCACTTTTTCTTCATTGTCATCAAATCAAAAGCTTCGATAGCATTACAATTTTATCTCGACATTCAGTCAAAGACAGTCGATCCTTCAGCTCAATATCTCCTATTATTATCATAAGATGTTTCCTAAGGGTCGGTTGTACAATCGAAAGCTAAACTTCTAGTCAGAGCTAAGTTGAAGCCAACTGTCATTTTGTGTACTCTCATTGGCAAAAATCAGACTTGGCCTCAACTTAGCGCTGACTAGAAGTTTAGCGGTCGATTGTAGAACTGACCCTAAGCCTTTCTTAGTTCAAAATCATCTCCGTACTTCATTGCTACAACTCAACGTTTCGGAAGATAACTTATACATTATCATAGCAACTCTTTCACATTATCATACCACACCCTTATATTTTCATTTACGTACATAGCACAGATATATTCTTCAACTGCTGGCGCTCTGTAGCAATAGGCAATGGCTTCAGAGTCCTAAGTTTGAGTCCCTCGGCCAACCAACTTCAGTTTGGTTTTACATCATTTTACTTAGTCAATTCGGATAGATTTCATCTAATGCCACATAATTAAGGCGGACAAAAGACAATCATCATTTTTGAATATTATTTGATATCTCGCGGTTGTTTTCTGCATAACACTTACCATTTTCTGATAATCATGTCTCCCGTAGTCAGGTTTGATCTCCGGCCTCATTCATCTCAAATATTCTTTCGTGTCTTCAATTAATGTTCCCACTCCGGCTCATTTCACAATCAAAATTAGCGCACCAGATGGCAACACCAAATTTTTTTTCTCACAATGTTCTGGGAAGTGGGGTGAGGACTAGGAGTAGGGATAGGGTGAACCCAGGGTCACGAGATCCTGGAGAAACGTCAATATCTCATGATTAATTTCAAAAAATCTCAAGTTTTGGTCCCAGGTGTTCAACTTCCGGTCATTTGTTAAAAGCTCTCTACTTGCCTCTAGTAAGTGCATTTATCATGAGTTCTTTTTAAGTGGTTTTAGCTCCCATAACAGTCGCTGGTAGTATACATGCAAGTAACATTTAAGCATCAATTCTGTGACTTTTGCGATTAATGTCAAAATAATTGACATTCCCAAAATAAAATCTGAAATTCCTTAACGACCACTGTGCGCCCCCAGTAGCCAAAATATCATTCCAGTTTCTTTTTAAATAATATATTTATCCACGATAACTTCAAAAACCTTGGATAGTGAATTTAGTACGAAACCTCAGAATATTTGAAAATTTCTATCAAGAAAATCTAAACAGAAGAATTCCTGACAGGGTGTAATACGCCACAATGTCCGACAAGGTGCAATACGCCACAAAGAGTCTTGTAAGCTCTTTGCTTCTTATTTTTCATCTTTTAACATTAGTCATGCAACTCTTGTATCAAGTGATGATAACTAGAGAGCGAATTTTGCATATTTGCATATTTCTATTTTAATGAATATTCAATAATCTGCATGACTAAAAATTCGATTTAGGCAGTTTACAATTAAATTACGGGGATTTTATTGCGTATATAATTTGAGATACCCAGACCTATATCTGAATGTTTATGAATAACCGATGTCGTATATTTGTACAGAATTCCTCAGACAAGAGAAACAAATTTCTCAATTTGAAAGTAATCTACTCTTCCTTAAGAAATGAGACAAAAATATATTCTCCAAAGCGAGAAAACTTTTCCCAATTTTAAGCAATTTCTTAGCACAGCAATAGCACAGAAGAACACATTATGGATTAGTTACTTGAAGGAATGGAAAATGTACAGTAACAACATTCCCCGCGACTAATACCTAACCTAAAACTACAATCAGCTATTGAATTAATCGAGAACAAGAAAAAAGTGAATTTGTATTCAGATTAACCACAACGGTTTATAATGGAGGCGTCCCGACGCAGTTACCACCAAATGACACACACACACTGTATACTAGTTTGTACAACCGAATTCGTCGCAAATGTTCGAAGTGTGGATTGGTTCACAGATTTGAAAATGCAAGTCCTGCAAAGAACACGTATTTACAGGTCATGTCTAGGTTGGCAACACTGGGCCAGATGTTCGATAAGAAAACATCACAATGGAGTGGAGGAACCCAGTTAGCTGGGCCATTCCGTCCACGACGTCCCACGGACATTCAAGGGACGTCCTGCTCGGAACAGTCGGATATCCAAAGGACATTCTATGGGTTTTCACTAGGACATCCACGGGACGTCCATATGTCAGCCTTGGTTCTGAAACTGGGATTCCCATGGGAAATCCGGAGGGTATGATTGGGATACATATGGGATTTCAAAGGGAACATTATAGGACATTCTATATCCGGCATATTTCCCACAAACATCCAAGAGATGTCCATTGGAAATCCTATATTTCCCCGCGGCACATTGTTAGATTAAAAGGTAGCTTTGTCAGTAGGCGGGGCTAAGAAAAGGAAGTTGAAAGTGATGTAATGATTTCCAGTGATGTCAGTTGTATCTGGGTTCGTCGTTCACATGGTTCATAATATACAAATATGGAGGAGGTAGAGAATAACCAAACATTGCTTTTAAGAAGGATTTTCCCAAATTATTTAAAGTATGTCTGCGTTAGGACAGATCAAACTTTTATGGTATGGAATATAGAGAGTAATTTAAAATTGCATTGATTCATGTTTTTTGAAGATAGTTGGTCTTATAAACAGTAAGTATACATATAGCTTGATTTTTCTTGAGATAACGGCTAATAATTTAATGTACTCAAAACATTTAGTCTCAACAAAATCATTTAAGGTAGAATCTGAATAACTCAAGGAGATCCATTTCCTGTAGATACACAGTTATTATAGCAGTTCTCTAGAACAGGGAACACATTAGTAACCAGACTTAAGGGAACGTTGGATTCGAGGAGTTTTGAAAGTCCCAGTTCAAATAGAATGTACCGAACTGTCGTAGGTCAGTTAGTAGAGCTATGACTTCGCAGTTAGGCATTCCTGGGTTCGATGCAGGGGCAGACAATCCTGATTTGGATTTGTTAAGGATTTTCTGTCACACCATGCAAATTCTGGGATGGTACATTAGATCCTGCCAACACCTTCCCACACCCCTTTCCCTATTACCCGGCATGTCATTGATGTCTAAATGACAAATACAAATATACGAAGCACTATTATAGGAATAAGTTCCTTATAATAGAAGGATTAACATTAATTATATTCATCTTTGCAATATATATATATATATATAATTTCGGTAATTATACTGTCTAAATTCCCGAAATAGTGGGTGTATTTTTTAACAACCCGTATATTAGTGATACAAAGTAGTCTATTTGTATTAATCTTTCCAAATGTTGACGATCGTAGTTTATGCTTTGTGCAGAGACAGGCACAAATGAAATGTTTATTACTAATTCCTGCACTGTTATTTTCATTTTTATATAAAAAAAAGGACAAGGAATAAAAATGACATGCTCCCTTAAAAAGAGATCTAATAACCGACACGGTTTTTCACTTATTTGTCCATGCACAATGCAGTATACTTAATGATTTCGTGTCTCCACTAAAAAAAAATCTGACCGCCGATTGGAAAGTAGTGGTACATACTCTTTCTCTTCGTGAGGTTGTGTTAGATATTATAAGTAGTTGTTCTGTCATTGGTCGGAAATTTAAGATGGTGGCAATGATGACGTAATCCAAGATGGCGCCTGGAAATCCCCATCGCGTGACAGAGGTCATTGACCTGCGTTGTTAGAGAGCGTTTTTCGAAAAATATCAAGACTTAACTGGAAAGTTAGTATAGAGGGATTATTGCTTTAATGATCTTGCGTACATTGGTCGCAAAATTAAGATGGCGGCCGTGCATAGTAGACGTGGCTCAGTTGAGGTGTGAGTTGATTGACCTTTGGTTGTAGTCCGTGCAGGTTGTTTGTACATCTATTGCTAAAATAAGATGGTCGGAAATTCAAGATGGCGGCGGTGATGACGTAATCGAAGATGGCTGAATGAAAGTGGATTTACTTCCTTAGAAATTGAGGGATAAGCAAAAATGATCCTGATTATTTTAATTGACTAGAAAAACCAATACTCTTTTTGAACAAGTAGAGCGTTCTGTAGTAAGATTGTTTGATCGTTTTATTTTAGTATTAGCCATGTTGGTGTCATGACTAATGCCCACTGAGAGGGTTACGCCCTCTATTGGGGAAGAGATTTTGGTTTATGATTGTTTCTTTGATTGTTGATGGTCAAAGAGATTCAGATTAACTTTGTCAACTTACTTAGCTTCGAAGGTTACTTTTTGTGTGTTATGTTTGGGCCATGTCGTACTGGAAGTTATGAGCACTTTCGATATGACAGCACGGAGGGTTACATGCGTAGGACCAACACGTCGTTGGACCAACACGGCGTTAGACCAACAATAATAATCGGCTTACGACCAACACGGTAAAACACAAATCTTGATAATAATGAAATAATTATGTAATAATAGTTTTTGTAAAAAAAACTGGCGTGGATTGGCACCGCGTAAGACCAACACGGCGTTTGACCAATACGGCGTTGAACCAACAATAAAAATGACAACGCCCTAGATATATAAAACCTAAAAAACTAATAGAAATATCATCTTAATTTTTTTTGGCACCTGCGTAGAACCAACACTGCGTTGGACCAACACCGGCATGAAAGCAACACTTCGTAGAACCGGCGTTGGACCAACACGGCGTTTGACCAACACAGGTTTTTGCCCTAGGGTGTTGGTCGTACGACGGTTCTTGCTGCTTGAGAGGCTGTTGGTCGTACGAAGTGTTGGTCCAACGCCGCATCTCCAGCGGGGACCGGTCTTCCGTCCCTTGAGAGGTACTGTTAGCTGTTTGTGGATTTATGCGTATGATGGTATTATATAGTCAGGTGGTTGCGGATCTATGAACTTTGTGAGGTGTGGGACTTCTGGGTGATTGTCTGGCAGAGTGAAGAGATAGAGACTGAGCAACAGACATAGTGGGCGAGGTACAAAAGCTATGTGTGGTGTTTTGTAGGTTGCGTCATGATGCATGCTGTCGAGAAGAAGCGGATCGTAGGTTTCGTATCGGTTAGTGATATAGCGGATTCTCAGTGTTTCCAGATGGTATAGTATGTTTGTTATCGTGACTCGTTCGTAGAGTTCGCCAATACCACTCGGCTCGGGACCTCTTACTTCAGTGGGTACCTGTCCACTAACCACACTCAACCTCAAAGGTTCGAAACCCATAATACTAGCCTTTATATTTACAAAACTTTGTACATTAATAAGGTATAAGAGTAGTAAACCAATATCTCAAATTGAACATGTAGGTATAGTTTCACTCCTATTTCTTTGCCCAATCTTTCTATGGACGAACATCATATCTATGATACGTCTTCTAATTCCCTCGACGACAATTCTCACTTGTATGAAACACCTATAGCTTTACCCTTACATGGTAATATGCCTCCTTCTAGCACAACTGTCGTTCCGGCAACTATGCCACCCTCTACTACTTCTCCAATCCCTCCCCTTGAAACAATGGAGGAAACCACTATTCAAATCTCACAACCTGATACACCAGAAAAAGCATCTCAAGAACCCTTTATCTTTTCACTCGCTGATATGCCCCAGCGTCAATTCTTATCCTTGATCCTCTAAAGAAAAGCGCTCACACTCAGTCTACACAACTCACCCACAAGCTAAGTAGAACCAATCAACCGCAGACGCCGTCATCTCATCTATTGGAGAAACGTCCATACCTCATCTTAATGGACTCACACCCAGAGTATGCAGCTGAAGAAAAATTATTATTTCACCAACAAGCCAGCTCACCGCAGACATCAAGCAATACCAAGACAACCGGCATCTTCTACTGATTTCCTCCCATTAGTGACTACCATGTGATTAAAAACTTCGTTAGTGAAGAACCAGTTTTATTATTAATCTTTTTTATTTTATGAAAGTGTGGTGAAAGTGTTATATATATATATATATATATATATATATATATATATATATATATATACGTAATATTGTTCCTTTGTGGTGGAAGTGGTGATAGTTATACAACAATGTATTACGTTATTCATTTTTCTTGATAAGTGTTAATATGCGTTAACTGGTGATGGTGCCACATCTGAGCGATATGGTGGATAGACAAACTACATACAAGGAGCGACGAATTTCGCAACCTACCTACGAAATTCTTTTTAGGAGGGGGCTTGTAACGGGCCCCAGGTTCTTCGAACCTGATACCCAATGTATTTAGTATAAAAGACGCTCATACGTATTATGCCTCTATATTCGAAGGAACAAATTCTCTCATTACGTGATTATTATTATGATTAGCTGTCATCGTTATGTAAACGCCTTACATGAACATTATTACGAAGATCAGCAAGACACGCAGTAAACTACATAAACAGGTAGTTCATAATACCTGTTATATAATTTGTTATGTAATAAAACAGCAATAATTGTGTTTATAGCACAAACACTCTTCCGGGCAGATTCGCTGAATAACAAGGCACTTAAATATCACGGGTCATCATCCTCCCCTTGAAGTTCGCTGACCCATGGCTTTCCAAGCGCCTCTCTTTCCCAAAAAGGGAAAAGCGAACTAACAAAATAGAGAACGACTGTAGGACAGTAAGTGAGTCGTATCCAGACCTCCAGGGGCATAAGACAAGAAAGTGAACCCATGTTTCTAAAACCTCTCGATTTATATCCTATTCTGCTACACCCTTCGATTTCAGTCTAAAGAACTAAGGCTCCTCAGGGACCTTACGATTTCATTAATTGGCATCCCAGCGTCCATCATTGGAAAAATAGGACAAAAAATTTCCTGAGAAACTTGTAGTCATGAAGAGTAAATAAGCATTCTCAAGTTGAAATAAAACAACTAACAGAATTATGATGTCGCCCCCGAATTAGCCGAGAGTTTATCACGCTAACTTTTTGCGCGCGTGGTCATGAGTTCAATTTGCGCTTAGGGCTATTGAAAGGAGTGGTTCGGAGCTCACTTGAACAAAGCTGTTAATTCTCGTCCTTAGAAGCTCATAAGCTCGCTTAGGACGTTAATAACTTATTAATCAATCAAGGATTTTGATTTCAACCCAGTAATCAACAGTGAGTGTCCAAAACTGGACAAAAATTTAGTGATGGACACCCCCTGATTTGCAAAACAGATCTAAGTTATAGTTGTATGGGCCATTTATATACTTGAAACAAAGACATTTCGTAATAGATAATAGTGAAGAACAACAAAAGAATTCGTTATTGTAATTTCATGGATAAAAAAATGTAACTTCATACCTTAATCACTTGCTTAACAGAATGCATGGAAGACTAGATGCGACCATTGAACTAACTTCAACAACATGTCACAAATACCAGATGAAACCAATGACAACCGAATAATATTAAATGGAATCAGAACATACTATATTATATTTTCCAAAGTAGGTGAAAATCTTATTTTACCATTACTGGTACACTGTCCATTACTGGTGCTTTTACCTTATATATATTGCTTGCGTATTTTGATACCATCACCATACCACGACTACTATATATAATTTACAGTATTTCCGAAATCGTGAGACTGAGTTCTCCCATAGTAGAAAGTGTACTTGCCCTGTCAGATGCTATCTTGACCCTCCTAACGGACTTCTTGTGTCGCTAATACCGCCGCCAGCTTGTACTTCTCGGTCTCGCCTACCGCCACCTTAAGAGCTCCCGTTTTGTATAACGTTCCACGTTCCTATTCTAAGGTCCTTCTTAATCCTGTTCTTGGAGCCCACTGAAGCAGTCCCCGCCCGGAGATCCGAATAAGGGACTAGTTTACCTCCGGAATATTTTACCCCAGAAGGATCCATGAACCATTTGTTACTATTTCTTGTCATTATTTAGCGGTGTAGAGTTGTCAGTTCTACGATCTCGCAGTAAAGGCAGACATTAAAATTTAAAGAAGATATAGGAAATACATTTTCGCTGGGGCTACAAAGATATTGGAGATCCATGCGGACCCGAATATATGAATGTTCCATTTTTAAGCAAGATCTAGGGATAATCTCTGGATGGGTACAGCTTTGTGTAAAGAAATTTTAGATCGATACGGACCCAAACTCATGTTACGATCAGAGAATTGTTAGTTCACGTGGCACTAAATTTAATTTTTTATTTCTTTTAACTAACCTGACCCAGACCTATTGATCGATTGCGCATCGTTACCGCATATCACACTTGCGTTAGTGCTTCATTCTCAAGCCAGTTACAATGAATAAACCATGAGTGCAGTTAACTTGAGTTCAAGTTACCCCCACCCACAGAGATTTGACGCATGCGGACCCAAAAATATTTGTTCATAAAGGCATCGTTAGGGGGTAAAACAATTACGCGAACACCAGAATCGAAGAAGAAAAAAATTATTTGTTAAAAAGCTGTCAAATAAAGACATACGAAAAATGTTTTGAGCGTCAGTGTATCTGTAGACCCTCCGAAGCCTCCTAGAGGCTCGGAGACTCCTCGTGGTATGCCTACGCAGGTTGCGGAACAACATACACGTGTGCAAAGTTCTAGAACTCCATGGGATTAGTCTACTTTTAGTGCCAATAAGGTTTCAAAACTTGCACGAGCTTCGCCTCTCGCGACAAGCATTAAGCGTCTGAGACCTGTTCTGGCTGCTTAGTTAGCTCAGGAAGAGTTTCCACATACAATCGATCAACCAAGTGACCTCAGACATGACGGACGACAAGCTGATGAATACGGATTGGAATCACGTGGGAAGGAAAGGGAAACTTAAATTTAGAAGGTGATGTTTTTGTTGATCTTCATCCCAATGGGGTTTATCACAATCTATTTGAATAATTATGTCTTTCAGCTGTTAAGTTTTAACGTATTCTCTGTTACATTGTGAAGGCCCATTTACAGCCTTCTGATTCTACCTTGTTATATTAAAGATCGCAGACATATTTAATTTCTATTAATTTTTAAACTGGTCCTTTAGTCCAATATTTTATGTTTCTGAAGACCTTTTACATCTACAGTTCTATACTATTTTATTTTCTTAATATCTATTTTTAGACGTGACAAAGATAAGGGTCTTCCCCGTATCGGGACGGGCGTAAGTCAAAGTGCTGATACCGCCATAAAATTAATTTTATCTTATCTTATCGTAAATGAAGCCAGCACAAAAAAATAGTCGACCAGCACAAACATTCGGGGTCCCTCGCGTGAGGTTGATTTTCAAGATTTTTAAAATTTGAACGGACATATCTACAAAACGAACCCAACACAAATGTTGAAAGTGGGTAGCACAATTTGAGTGCTACCCAGCACAACCAAAATCCCGACGAGAACAAACATTTGGAAGTCTCGGGAGAAGCTGGCCTCCAAGATTTTCAAACTTTAAATGGGCATATCTCCTAAACTAAACTAGAAAACGTGTTGAAAGTGGATAGCACAACCAGCATAATTTGAGTGCTACCCAGCACAACAAAAATCTCGATCAGCACGAATACTTAGGGGACCAACGTCACAGAGGCCAAAGATCTTGTAGAAAATTTACCTTCTCCATTTCTCTTAGTTTTTCTGTATCTCAAAATCCCTCCCCAAAATAGGAAATTTTGTTTCATTTCGTAGAAATTATTTTCTTTAACCAGAGAAAACTACGAAATTTAAGCAAATTTTAAAAAATCTTCGGACTCCAAAATAAGGTAAAAGAGAGTATGAGGGAAAGTATTGTCTAAATTGAAGGTACAAGGTAACCAAAAAAGTTTTTTTTTCGTTTTTGACGTCCCATTAATCATGCGCTCACAGAGAGGAAACGAAATTACGCACGTGCCTGCCAAGCGATCGGGAGTTAGTCTGATCATCGACCTTCAGTAATACAGGCACGGTGCTCATACATAGCAGACATAGCTCGTTCAATGTAAAAGACAAATGGAGGCATCGAAGCAGCTTGTTCCCGTGTGTTTGTTGTATGTATGACTTTAAAGTGGTACTGTCATCAAGTCGCCGCATATGCCAGGCATTTGGTGAAAATGCCGTGAACGAACGCATCGCCAGGCATTGGTTCCAGAAATTCCGTTCGGGAGATGTGAGCCTTGATGATGAACCTTGCAATGGACGAGCACATGTGTTGGATGACGAGGGTCTGAAAGCAGCCATCGAGGAGGACAGTGGTCTAACGTGTGATGAACTTGCAGAAAGGTTCCTTGTTTCCGCTGAAACAGTCAGACTGCACTTGCATGGGATAGGGAAGTCATACAGATTAAGCAAGTGGGTACCCCACATATTGTCGGCAGCTAAAAAGGAACAACGAGTGGCAGCCTGTCTATTCTTGCTCATTCGGCACCTGAACACACCCATATTTGATCAGTTGCTGACTGGTGACGAAAATGGGTCCTCTATGACACTCCCAAGCGTAACAGACATTGGTTGTCGCCACGTGACCCTGTTCCTCATACCTCAAGACCACCTCTGCACCCACGGAAGGTTATGCTCTCTGTATGGTGGGCTTGTCGCCAAGTGGTGCATTACGATCTCCTTCCACCTGGTCAGACTATCATTGCTGACATCTACTCACAGCAGTTGCAAAGGGTGCACCCTGCATTGCGGCAGAAGGAGCCGGCATTGGCGAATCACAAGGGTGTGCTGGTCCTCAACGATAATGCCAAGCCACATGGCAAAGAGGACTCGGGAGACCCTTCAGCAACTTGGCTGGGAGACACTGTGCCATACACCATATAGGGGGTTCTTCGGTATAGGGGCTACAACCTCCTTTTGGGAAAAGGCAAAAATATTAAAATGCTTGGAGGTAGGCCCAAAATGCCCCCTACCCCCGAGGGATGATCGTTGTCTACTCGGACTGAAATTCTTATTTGGACCCAAATCTTAAACGTGATCAAAAAGTAAACTTTTGCATCAAATCGAACTGAAAATATTTTTTACAAGGGACATGGGTACTGGTCATTTTAAGTTTTTGTAAAAGTGTTACTTATTTTGTTCACATTGGAAGATACTGTATGTGTGAATGACAATTTCAGCCCGAGTGGTAACTTGTCCTGCGATAGATAGATGGTACTGGGGCATTAAACTATCAGTTTAAGCGGCGTAAGCTTAGCAGCAATTTAAAAAGTCAATTTCAGCAGAGTAAAATCGTTGTTTTTTTTAAAAGCACATATGTGTTTTTAAATCAGCAAGTAATGTAAACTAAGTCGAAGTTTTGAAGGATAAATAAGAGTGCCCGGAAATGTGAATATGGCAACTAGGCCTAAAAACTGTAGGCTGTCTTCAAGCGTATTATATTGGAGTAATCGAAAAATATTTAACAGAAAAAATACACGGCAACTGATAGAAGAGAGCGATGTATATGTGCTATGTCGTCAAGACACAAGAGAGAAACTTGTTTGTCCCATGGACAATCCAGTTACGGTGCGAAGAGAAGAATCATATGCAGAACTTGTAAGCCTAGTTCAGCAGTTCAAAGATTACGGTAGCGAACCCCACCCAAATCTGGAATTGCCAAGTGTATTTGAAATGCGAGCAAGATGTGAATCATGGCACCAGACATGTCAACTTTACGAAGCATCTGCTCCTGAACGTGTAAAGAAAAGGAACCTGAAAGGTTTATCAGCTCCTAAAAAAAGTTAAAGTGGGTAAGTGCACTTCACCACGCCAATGTGTGTTTGTTTTGTAGTGCGGAAACATGAGAATCAGATCGTTCTTTCCAAAAACTCAGCCTTACTACCAAAATTCATGACAAAGCGGTTGCCTTAGGTGATGACAGAATTGTCGCCTGTCTTGCTGAAGGCGATTTTGTTGCAATTGAAGCTAAGTACCACCGAAATTGTTATATAATATTTAACCGCCGATACAACGAGTTGGTACGGATGAAGGAAACTGCAACACCAGTGGTCACAAATATGGAAGTTGTAGGTGAAAATGAACTCTTGGAATTTATACGAGAGGAAATCGCTGCAGGGTGAAAACTTTTTTTGCTCTGCAGGATCTCACTGAAATTGTGAGTCAAAAATTGCAGGAGCAAGATGTACAAAAACAGTAAATCGCACACGTCTGAAGAAAAAGGTGCTTGATCACTTCCCTGAGTTACGAGAAGAGAAGGGCGTTCGTGATAGTCTTTCTAATGTGCCCTAAAACAGCTCGACAGGTTATTTCGGAAGCAAGTCAAACTCCAGAAGAAGAGTCGCATGCACTACTTCACGCTGCTTCACTCCTGCGCAAAAAAACTGGTTCAACACAGTACCTTTCAGTTCAAAGGTTCATTTCCTCCTGGTTGTGAGGAATTATCCGTTCCTGCAGAGTGGTACTATTTCTTCCGACAGCTGTTGTCAGGTCCTAAATCATCGCACGTTGAGGATAACTGCAGGAAAGTCCTATCTGTCACTGTCAGCCAAATTGTCATGCTGAACACTGCATGTTCTGGAAGCGTAAAGTATGAGCCGCCACTTCCGTTGTACGTGGGTCTCAGCATACATTCACAAACCAGAAGCAAAAGGTTGGTCGAACTTCTGAGTGAAAATTGTTTGAGTGTCTCCTACAAAAGAATCATGTCCATACAGGTTTTCCTAGCAAAAGCTCTTGGTGAGGTCAGCAGGGCTACTGGCATTGTTTGTCCCAGTAGTCTGCGTCAGGGTATTTTTACTGCTGCCGCTCTAGAAACCTGGATCACAATCCGTCTTCCAGGACAGCCCCATCATCATTCCATGGAACTGGAATTTCTATCTTCCAGTTCCCGACAACTGATAGGCCTGGAATGGAGAGAGCAACTAATGATCTTGACTTTCGAAGGGGAGATTTACACTTAAGTGGATCTGTTTTGCCATCATCATATACTGTAGTACCTCCTGTGCTCAGAAATCTGGTGGAAGAACCTTCAGTGAAAAATGTAGTGCCCATCTTAACTTCAATTGAGACAGAAGAACTGCGCCATGAGAAATCCTGGATGACGTCCGTATATTCCACAATACATCAAGAGTTAGACGCAGAAGCAGCACAAGTTACGTGGTCTTCATACCATGCTTCCAGGACTGATACCGTCGGGTCACCAGGAAAATGTACTGAGGCTCTACTGCCATTATTCCGTGAAAAGGCGGCTACACAAGCAATGATTGCACGTGGTATGGACATAGTGGTGAAAATTACACACTATCTGAACCTTCATCAAACACCAGTATTGGTTGTGGACCAACCCTTATTCACCCCTGCAAAACAAGTACAATGGGCTTTCCCTGAAACATTTGGTGAGGATAAGTATACTGTCATGCTAGGAGGGCTCCACATTGAAATGGCTTTGTGGGCCACCATGGGAGATTTGTTAAGGGGTTCTGGATGGGCTGAAACCCTTGTACAGGCAGGAGTAACAAAGTCGGAGGCCGCAGCCGTATCCTTTCTGCGAGCAAGTGACCCAATGCGTACACGGTATGCCCACCAAGTTTCTGTCGCAGCCCTTGACATCCTTATGAAGAAGGCTTATGAAAACCATTAAGGGGACATTACCATGGATGAGTGGTTTGCTGATGCTTCTAGAGATAAACCAACAATACACTTCTGGGTACTTGTTCACAAGTACGAGCTACTTATACTCATGTTCATAAGGTCACACGAGAACGAAAATTTGACCTCATGATTGTCACTTTGAGACAACTGGTTCCCTTCTTCTTTGCACTAGATCATCACAATTACGCACGGTAGGTTCCTGTCTTTATTAGAGACTTGGAATCTCTGCCACCATCAACTGAGGAACAGTTTCGTAGAGGACACTGGGTTATATCCAGAAGCAACAGTCGGTTTTCTTCCATTCCCATTGATCAAGCTCACGAACAGGCGAATAAGGAAGTTAAAGGAGTAGGTGGAATCATCGGTATTACAGAAAGCCCGACAATGCTGGAACGCTGGATTCTAACAGGACCGGAAAGTTGTCGCATTCTACATGATTTCACCTCTGGAAGCAGCAGAAACGAAGAAGATGAAGAAGACGAAGAAGGACTTGCAGTTCACAATCGTTTCCAAAGTCATATAACCGCCCTAGTAAAAGCCATAGTTAACACAAGGAACCCCTTCGAGGAATGCACTACAGAACTGATACCGTTAGACAATCGTGTTTGTCTTGGTAACTTACCAGCAGAATCTATCTATGTGTTGGAAACCACAGGACAAGAACAGTACATCAAGTTTGGAGAGAAAGTCCTCCAGAAGAAAGAGAGGCCCTTCAAGATGTCTATTAGGAAAAATAATCTGCTACTTTTCCATGACCAAACACGTACTTTAGGCAAACCTACATCTAAAAGAAAAGTAAATCAATATAAGCTACAGAACGACCTGTATGGACAGGCATTTATTTCACTGGAAGTTCGCGGGGGCAACTTGGAACAATTTTTCCGCCATGAACCCTGTTCATATCCACCATCACTTTCCACTGAGGGTGTTCTCCATACTTGTAAAACGTCAGATTTGCTGACATGTCTTTTGCAAACAATTCCCACGTACAACGTAACTGAAGATGAGGATTTAATGGCACCAGAAACTTTTAACTTCATAGTAAATGATGGTGGAGCTCTTATGCATGGACTTTCTGGAACCAGTGTGCAAGGAAAATCATTTGATGAATACTTTCTTAGAGTGTTCTACCCACGAATACAGTACCAGTTGAGAAGGTCACAAACAGTACATGTTGTTTGGGATCAGTATACTACGTTGTCCATCAAAGGTACTACAAGGGAGAAATGAGGTCGCGGCACTCGACAGCGTGTGTGCGGTTCCGCAAAGGTTCCAGGGAATTGGCATAGTTTTCTTTCACATTCGGATAACAAGACTGAGCTGATTTCATATCTTTCAGGGAAACTTATGGAAGTACGGATGCCGGACAGCAAATGTATATATGTAACCGCAGGCGAGAATGTACTGCATGTAGACAGTGACATTCACATGGGAGAATGCATCCGTGAGGAGGCAGATACGCGCATTGTCGTTCATGCTCTCCATTCTCTGCAGATATCTTCAGTGGGACTGATTCACACTGGAGGCACAGATGTGATAGTAATTCCCTTGAGTAATTTCCATCAAAGTCGTCCGCAGACGAAGTATTTCTTCATCACCTTTTGTTTGTTTTGATGAGTTCTTGTTCGTAAGATATGAACATTTATTATATCAATATGATGATAGGTGTTCTGCCCGAAGGTCCCACGGCAAGGTATACCGATGTTTTTCCATTGCCTTCCATCGGATGAATATATCTGATTGACGAGACCTACACTTTGTTGTGGGCTCCAAACCACTCGTATTTCCGCTCTTAATCGAACCCGGGAACACTTTATTACAAGACAGCGAGCGAACGTTATCACTCACTCACAGGACACACTATGATATTAAGCCCGCTTTATTATACAGAATGTCTTAAAAGTCATTACCTATTTCAGGAAAAGAAGGCGGAGTTCGAAAAAAGTTATACATATTTCGGTTTAGAGACCTTGATTTAATATGGTAATTTTAATTTGTAATGATGCAATCTTCTCTTTTGGAATTATGGCACTTTATGCACTCAGACTCTAACGCACACTACCACTTAAACGAAAGCAGGTAGAAAGAAACTGACTTCAGATTTGAGTTTAGATACCTTAATTGACTTTGCCTCTTTCAATCTTGTGAGATTACAAATATTCAGCGTGTGTCTGTGTGTGTTTTTTTTTCATTACATGCTTTCAAACTATATGGCACGCTAGCGCCTAAACAAAAGAAGATAAAATGAAACTGACTTCAGATTTGTATTTAGATACCATGTGGAAAGATTATGGCATCGCCAAATTGAAAGCAGGGAAGTAAAATTAAGGTATTTCTGAGGTGAGTTCCTCTTCATATGCTTTTGTTTAGACGCTTACATACCATACAGAGCAGGTGCATATAGTACAAAAATGCCGTATAAGAAGCTTGTAGCCATGCTACATTAAAACCTGTCTCTTAGATCAAGGCATCCACTACAGAATGGCCATGGTTCTGTTCGTAGAAGAACATTGGCTTAGCAATCGAAAAGTTCTGCGAGCGAACCAAGCGGCCGGTCATCCTAATTTGGAGTTTTTACAGGATTTTTATCATAGCAGTTAAATGCTGGGATGGTACCGACAAACTAGACCTTGGTGATTACCTTTCAACTTCATTTTCGCCACCCTGTTCCGGCCTGAGCCAAAGATGTCAAAAGAACTTAAATAAATTCAATTCACCTGGTATCGATCCCGGGACCTCATTATTTCAAGACAAGCACACTACCGAATATTCTTAAACTTTTTTATGTGCCAGTCTAGTACCTTTGGACTTCGGCCCGTCACGATTCACCGTTAGTTGTTAAAATCCACACCCATGCCCCTTCCGGGACTCGAACCTGGACCTTCGAACCGATGGCCTACCACTGCAGACCGCTCGGCCACCCGGTCAGCACCGAATATTCTACTTGGTTTGTATATTCGTTACTGTCACTATGAATCGTTTTTTAAATATTAACATTAAAAATTCTATAATATTACTGATGGTACGGTGATAGAATGAATTTAAGTTTACTAGTACCTTAATGTAAAAGTTCGATAAGCTATGTGAAGCCAGAATTACATTGCAGGTAGTCTTCATCTTTTTCCTATCAATTGACCTATGAACACTTATTTCTAGAACCGATCAAGCCCAAATGAAGTATGCATTTGCTTTTAATCTGCCTCCTTTGTCGCGCTGATTTTGACAGTATGCCTACTAGTTTTTTTTCTTTTATGCATTCCTAATAATTATACTTAAGACCTTTAGGTTGCATTAGCTCAGGAATATGATAATGGGTAAAACGAAGAAAGTGGAAGGAAACGGGAAAATCTCGAGAAAACCCAGAACCCAAATAACACAAATCTGGGACACCATGTCCCTGAGGTGAGGGCTCTACCACTGAGGCACCGCAGCCTCACGAGTGTGTTGTTGTTGTTACTTGTTAGTAGTCAGCGATATTCTTTTGGAAACCTTAAAATTTGATTTATTTATTTGTAAAACTTGTAGAGCTATGAAGAAAAATAATTTGTTTTAAAATGTTTAGATAGTCGCCACTTTTTATCTATAAGCACAAACTGAAACCACGTGCCAATTAGAGAGGTCCTAACGGATTTAGATATCGGATATCCAGATCCGAGTTTCGGATAGCCGGATTTCCCATCTTCGGATCCAGATCCGAGTTTCGGATAGCCGGATCTCCCATATCTGGGGCATGTACACATCATCATAGTCTTTACCAATTCGTACATATTTTGTAGAATTTCTTTCGGCTACCAAATGACGTCTTATTTTGGTTTCTTTTACTCTTAAGTTTGGAGTGTTCTGAGGGGAGAGATGAAGAGCAGAACCATAAAAAGAAAGAAGATATTGCTGAGTTAAACATGGATTCCAAGAGTAATGCTTTCAAAACCAGTCATATAATATTTTGTCACTAATACATATTGGATGTGGTGTACAAGTATCGTGTACGTGGGATCTGGGGGTTCTTGCGTTTGCTCCCAATTTTTCATTCCACCAATCATGCCATCATCATCCATCCGGCCTGAGCCAAAGTTGCCTAAAGACCTTCAAATTAAAGTTAAGAACCATATATTGGAGAGACAGAAGGAAAGCAAATATCGACAGCATCTTTTTATCTCTTCAAACCCCATCAACCATGACTGTCCTTTGCTCTGTGACGTGGTTATCATGGCGTAGCATTCAGGAGGTCGTGGGTTCGATCCCAGCAGCCAACCATCCTGACTGAGGTTTTTCCAGGGGTTTTCCTCAGTTACACAAGGTAAATGCCGGGATGGCACCTTCAACATAGGCCCTGGCGGACAACTTTCCAATTCCGGCCTGAACCTTAGTTGCCTAAAGGCCATAAATGAAAAAAATCAAATTCAAACTTGGTTATCAGTCAGTAGGCAATAAATATTGCGTTGTTAAAAATATTGTAATCCTCTCCTCTTTAAGCATGGAGGGATTAAAAAATACGGAACTTCTTTCCCAGATAAATTTGCTTTGAGAAATAAAGGACATATTTTTTTAAAAAAAGGACATTAAAAATATTCCTATGTACTAACTTCAGACAAAAAAAGCAATAACAATGAAATACACAACTATCTCTATAAAATCCATTTTTCGAGTTTCATATAAATTGAATAAAATTGGCTTTATTTATGGCCTTTTGTCATTTTCCGCACAGGCCGAGATGAGGTATAGGCAGAGGATGGGACAGGTATTGGACAGGACCTTTCATAATTTACCATCTCTGCATCGCAGTTTCAGATGCATAATAATTACGAAGTCTGAATACTATATCTTTGAATATGTGACCGGAATCTCACGAATCCACTGGACCAGATATCCCAAATCCTGAAGCTTTCGGATATCCGGATGATTTTTGATCCGAATGTGGTCATCACTAGTGCCTATGTTTTGCTTGGGGTCCTCTTTTTATGTGGTAGCTTTGTGAGATAAACGTGACAGAAGCTAATTTTTTAAAACACGTATAAAGAAACCATGAGAACATATTATTTTTATTTTACATATGGCGCGTAATGAACTTATATACGTCTCAATCCGTAATACTGTGGTTCAAAAACTCTCAGAGGTAAAAAAAAAACATGATACAATAAAACAAATTGTGCAGAAAAAGGAAAAGTAGACTGAGGTTTTCTACGTTTTTTCCTTAGTAACACCAGACAAATAACTGGATGATATCGGCTACCTCCAACATTCTCTCCTCCTATTCCAACCTGAGACTCTGATGAATAAAGGCCACTTATAGGTTGAAAATTAAAAATGAAAACCAAAGATGTACCATTTCAGTCTTCGCACAGACTGTCGGCGAAGAACTCAAGCTCTACGTGAGATGGTCATCTTCGTTAGCTAAGTTTTATGTTGCATTTCTTAGTGTTATGTTTGATGAGCCTTTAACAGCAGTTGATTTTGTTTTTTAACTTCTTATTCAAGTGCTCTGTATATACTCAAAATTTGTTTTATTGTACTTCTTCCTTTTTACATAAGATGATTTTACTTTATTCACTGAATAGCCTACCTGTTACATCTTCAGTTTTTAATGTTATTGTTTTTTTAGTTTCTTAACAGCAAAGTTTAGACATGAAGAAGATAAGGGGCTTCCCCGTATTGGGACGGGCGTAAGACATAGTGTTGTTACCACACATGTAATTGATTTTTATCCGGATCGAAAAGAGACGGAAGACAATAACTCGGTTGAGTTGTTGCATGGCAAGTGTAGCAAATGAACCTTAACCTCAAGTAGGATTAACGAACACTTCATGGGCTTATCTGTTTATTATTTCATTTTCTTGTTTGTAAAATGGAGGTTGCAGATTAAATTTGCCAAGAGTGAAAGATTAGCAGCAAATCGGAAGAATTATTTTTCTTCATTTTTAAACAATACTTCTCTCTAGTGTTTTGTCTATCCAGGTGAGAGAGCGATCAGGGCAGGTGGTCATTTCTGTTCTTTCTTTTCAACATGGGATATTTTCCGCTCCACCCCCGTTCTCAAAACCGATCTCTGCTTCTTGTTAACAACTGGCACACGATAAGCTATAAACCCTATCTGTCTGCAAGTGTTTGTTTGTTAATATTTCTGTATTAGAAATGACAGTTTTATAGGTGCAGAAAGCAAATAGACCTAATGGTTTTCGAACAGTGTTAAAGATCGAGATTGGACAGTTGGGGGTGGGTACCAAATTGTCTTTGTCTTTCAAGAAGGAAAATTGTTTATTCATTTCCTTTCTTTATTCAAGGCTGTTTATTTTGTGTTTACAATCACTAAATCTGTCATACGAACGAATCAAGCTGTAACAATCACATTATATTTTTATTTGTGAAACAAGCGTGTTTGTATT
>JAGDQP010018171.1:0-15276 GCA_022664845.1 Lepisma saccharinum
TCCGGTGTTCTATACTACCTATCCGTTTCATTCTATTCTTCCACCCTTACAATTCTTCTATTTTGTTCCACTCCCCTCTTCTATTCCTCGTGGTGTCCACCCCTCGCTTTACTCATATATCTCCTAATCTTCCTTTAGATCTCTTCTCTTCAATTATCTACTCAAATATCTTCCTTGGCAATCTTTCTTCATGCATTCTTCCTGTTAGCAGAGTTTATCAAGTTCATTTTAGCGCATAGCGTGATGTCATGTTATTTCTATGAGTCTATTGATAAGATGACTTACCTCAATTGAAATAGTGGCAGTGACTTCTAACTTTAACAAGCTCCTCCCTGTAGTTACCTCGTGTATAGATGAAGCTCCGACGTCAGGCTCCAACACGTATCTTCAACATGATGTCCCGACCGGTCGGTTTCTTCTTTCTTCCTTATATTGACACACGTTCAGTATCTGTAATCTTAGTATGGTGTCTCTTGTCCGCACCACTATTCTTCTTAACTTGTGCAATACTACTACCGCACCATTTAACTAACACAGCTTGTCTGTAACACTCGTGTCTGTCTTAACACACACACACACAGATACGTATAACTAAAGTCACTGCTTCGGCGCATTAACAACCAATAATAACTGTTCTTCCAATTAACCAATAAGAAGAGAGTTAACACCTCGACATATCAAAACATGTTCAACACTTCTAACATGCCCGTACCAAGTTGGTCCGTCTGGAATTAAACCTGTATGTCTTTATTCTGTCCTCAAGTCTCTCTACTGCTTAGCCTCTCTCTTCTTTCCTCATTTCTGATCCTACCCTTTCTAGCAGCTCTCATTATACTTCTCCGTAATCTTATTTATATATTCTCTACCTTCCTTACATCCCTCATTTTCATCCTCTGTGCTTTTGTTTATTCCGTATATCACTCTCCCTACTAACAACGTTTTAAAGGCAGATCGTTATTCCATATTAATCCTTTTACAGCTTGGTAGAATGTTACCCCCTTTCAATCATATCAGTTTCTTGTCTTTTTTGACTGATACTACTAGCATGCTACCTAGGCATGTATACGCTTCTTAAGTTTTAATTTCTTAAGCTTTAAATTTCACTTTTATATCATAGTTTATAAATAAGTTGAAAACTAATATTAATACTCTTTTCTATATATACGATGCAAACAATGTTATAATTTTCGTTTAGCCCTTGAATAGATATATTTTAAGATTTCTGTGGCTTCACTAAGTTGCGGATTATTTGCGTAGATTATTTGAAATAAATACGGCAGAACTCAGTCTGGGGAATCTATACACGTGCTACCGCCAGGCTTCAGCAACGGGTGTCCTATTTGGATGATCTATGTGCGTTTGAACTCGTCTCGCTGATATCTTCCCAACGATACCTCAACCATCTTCATATTTCCTGAGTTGTAAGTTTCTAGGTGAAATGTACCCCTCCACCTCCCCTATTTTGAGACCCACTCATCCAATCTAGAGTATCTATGCAGGTTTGAACTCGTCACGCTTATACCTTTCCAACCAGCTCCCTAGCCCTAGTAGTTCTTAGGTTGAAAGTTGTCGACAGACGGACAGGCACGCGGACATAGCGATTGTGTAAATTATCCCAGCAATTGGTGTTGAGCCTAAAAGGATTATCATGAATAAAATACTCCTCTTACTGATGACAATATATTTTATTATTTAAGATACATTTTTATTCATCCATTGAAATCTTTACAATAAGTTTCTACGGGACAGGAGAGGTACAAATGAAGCGTATTCTAGAGAAAACTTACGAAGATCCTAGACAAGATAGGACACTCACACGGAGAATCAATCATAGGGACTTAGATTTCAAAAGTGAAAAAAATAAATATTTCCCTGGTAGAATTATCCTCTGATGAATGCACTTTCTCGATTGATAAAAAACATGTTATGTAATATAAATATAGCAACCATTACTCTAAAACAGGAAATAATTTACAGCATAAAAATCTGTTTTCAAATATACTTGAGAAATTAGTAGCCAAAGAAATAAAAACACTTTAAAATAGTCACTCATGTAACAGATGATTTTATATTTTTTCCCCCTAAAATTTCTCTAAGTTTCATCTCTAGTCCATATGAGAATTAACCTTCAAGCATAATTAAATTTAACAATTAAATTTAACTTGGACATTGAAATGGAGAAAGGAATGCAAAGGTAAATATTTAATATTGAATTACATACAAGATAGACTTGATTTGAAATGAAGTAACAGCCTAAGGACCACTTACATAGGTTAACTAAACGTGCCGTTTTGAACAAGACCGTGCCGTCTTCAGATATATTTCATGGCCATCCCATCGTTTTAATCAAAATGCCAATTTTGTCCCTTTTTCAATATAAAAAAAACTATAAATAAATTTGAATATTGATGAATCATAAATTATTTATCACCTGTAAATCGTATATCAATACCAGTAATGTATATCCGTGGAGTTCCACTGTTCGATGCTAAGTATCGATATCGGCAGTGATTTATTCACAGAAAATAAAAAGCACGTGTCGGCAACACTTGCGCATGTCAGACTTGTACGTCTGTTCTGCTCTACCGTTAGTTTTTTGTTTAGCCTTTATGTTTACCGAAGGCATTGTCATTTCGGTTGTTAAAATGTCATATTTTGTAAAGTTGTAGGTTTATTCTTGCCATCGTGTCAAAGAGGCGAACTGAAAAACCCAATTATAAAACGTAGTAAGTTCACTTCGACATTTTTTCAGGAAATAAGAAGAAATGAAAATGAATTTGCAGGATTCATAATTGGGAATGAATTTTCTTTTTAAGATTTAAAGGGTAAAGAATAAAGTTTTCACTCTGAGCATAGGCTAATGTTGAAGCTTATGTGATATGAAGAATCAAGGGTACTAATATATATTTTTTCTAATTTTTGGACATACTTGATTTTGCAATTGGGCTACTCCACTGTAGTTTTAATGACGATCTTTATAAAGAATTTGAATTTATTAAACTAGTCAAGCTGTGCAGGGATGAAACAAAAGTAGGATCCAGTTTTCCATTGGTCATGGAGGCAGAAACTGCTTCAACCAACATCTACGCAGCCAGAAACATAAGGATGTTAAAAAGATTCCGTTAAAAACATCAGCTCGTTTATGGTGAGGCATGATGGTGGTAGTGAAAGAAATCAAATGTAACGATATAACCCCTCGTCCCGCTCCCAACATACCGTTTCTGTCTCAAAAAATACGGTGTATCAAGCGTTGAACATGATTCGAACCCCCTATATTTCCTCCATCCACAGGTGTAAATGCTCTTCGGTTTGATAGTAATATTATATCTTCAAACAACAAAACTCTTCCATTCTCTTCACTCAGTCATCTACCATTCTCTTCATAATCTTATCCTGTACTAGAGAAACAACAATCGGAACAGTGGACTATGTTGTTACAGGCCACTATGTACCTCAAATCAGTCAGAATTACCTTACTTTGTCTTCAAGTAAGTTGTATTTCTTTCACACAAGCTATTTACTCTGTCCACCTACCCTTGCAAAAATTATTACTAATTAGTATTGAGGTTCTTGGTTGGAAAATAGATGACTAGAAAGTATTTTAAGTAACACGTATGTGTCCTAACTAACTTCCCAGACAGGTTTGGCGCTTCTGCGAACATTTGCTGGGGATAGCATAGCAAGGAACTTTTAAGTTTACCCTCCCATTAAGTAAGGAAATCCAGTAACATATTTTTACATGAACGAGTATTTCAATGCAACCGACAAGCTGGCCGATAGGTTGTTCCAAACATAGTATTCTTGACTTATTAGGTTATTCATTACCCCAAACATAATATTCCTAACCTATTCGGTTATTCATTGCCCCAAACATAGTATGCATGACTTATTCGGTTATTTATTGCCCCAAACATAGTGTTTCTAACTTATTCAGTTATTAATTGTTCCCAACATATTCCGGACTTATTCGGTTATTTATTGCCCGAAACTTATTATTTTTGATATGTTCGGTTATTTATTGTACCAAACATATTATGCATGATTTATTTGGTTATTCATTGCCCCAAACATGGTATTTCTGACTTATTCGTTTACCAACCTGACCTATTCCATTCCATCCAAGTTATATTTAACACTATTTATAAAAGATCGATGATATTTCTTTTCAGTTGTATGATTTTTTGTTTAAAGTACGATTATGGTTTCGTTGACATACAGCAAACTTCTTCAGAGATACTATATAATTGTCAGCTCTTAAATAAGTCACATTACGCACGGTTCAGAAGAAAAAAAATATTACAAGCAACATATCGATAAAACTTAAAAAAAAAAAAAAAACCTGTAAAACAGTCACAAAGTTTTACTCTGTCTACTAACTCAGTGTTAACGTTCTTTTTGGACCCCTCCCCCCCAACCCCCATATTCAAAAGAAGAAATGAGAAATAAGTTTAATGGCAAGCCAAGATAGTATTGGAAGACCTGAATTAGCGAAAGCATAATGTTAAACTGTTTTTGATGAAACATAATCAGTCAAGTCAGCTGAATGAAAATTATTTTCGTAATATAAGAACACGGCATTTTGGTATTACCATCTAAGTAAACACACTGTCAACTAAACAATATTAATAGAAAATCACTAATTAGAATATTTGTTATGGAAAGAGGAGTATAAATTAGTATATAATTTTCATAGCTCATATACTTCTAAATTTCCTAGATAAACTGATATTTCTACAGTACCGAGAAACAAAGATATTGTTTCAATTATAGTTTAACTTAGAGATTTATAACAACAATTTTAATTAGCTGAAATATTTAAAGAGTGAAAAATGTAAGCTCTAGACAGGGTAAATGCAACTCAAAATATTTGGATTTGATGTACTAGAATATCTCACCTTGGTTTGGAAGATGTTCGATCTTTAAATCCTTGTTTTATAAAATATTCTTTTCTTTTAGGATTTCGGTGCAATTGTCTTGACAGATTTGGTTATAGAAACCAAACCTTGCACTGAGATTCCCGTTTGGCCACAGCTTATTGCTCGTTCTGCAATTGGAGATGTTTTCGATTCTCCGATCTTCCTAAGATCGAGTTCAGGTATATATTTGTAAGAAAACTAAATAAACTTTACAAGAACATCACAAGCAAGGAAACAAAGAAATATTGTCACTGTATGCTTACATCTAAGGAACTCGTACAACAGTCATTTAAAAATTATTCAGAGCTTAGGAAATTATGGACTTAGTAATGCATAATACTCTTTTTCCATGCATGCAAACTGCCATTTATCGAAAGCTCTGAAGTCACGATTCGTTCATGACAATTAAAATCTTCTTCTTTTAGGCACTGAATATAATACTCAGCAACTTATCTTTAACTTTGGAAATAGCGTGTATAGCATCACGAAATGTTGCAATCTAATTATCCTCGAAACACTACAAAACAATTGTTTGATTTATTCGGTTAGTACTCTGATCTATTCCGTTCCGAACAAGTTAACGTTATCATTGTTGTTAAAAGGACAATGATTTGTCTTTCCAGCTGCATATTATGGAACATTTCGTTTGAAGTACGATTGTGGTTTCGTTGACACGCAGCAAACTTCTTCAGAAATACTACAGGATCATCATCTCGTAATGTTATAGCTAAAAAAAAATCTATCCCTGAAAAAGTCGCAAAGGCTTATTCTGTTTAGTACCTCAATATCAACATCTTTATTTGGAACAACCATTTCATGTTTAGAAGAAGATATATCAGTTTAATGGCAAGCTGTCAAGCCAGCCTAATGGACCGCCGTGACTCAATGGTAGAGCGCTCACCTCTGGCGCTTGGGGCCGTCAGTTCGATCCCTCCTCGTGCCATATGGGTTTTGTGGTGGACAAACATTGTGTGTGGGGGTTTTCCCAGGGTACTCCCGGTTCCTTCCACTATCTTGATTCCACCAAGTCTCTCACATCGTCATTCTCCGGACTGAGCCCAAGTTGCCTAAAGGCCTTAAAATTAAATTCAAATTTAAGCCAGCCTAACGAAAATTATAACAGTTATCAAAAACACACCATATTGTTAATACTATTCTATGCAAACACTAACTACTAAACAATAGTAATAGAAAATCACAAATAGGAATATTTGTTTTAGAAAGACGAGTCTTATTCAGTCATATTTTTCTCCTATCCTAGATAAACTTACTTTTTCAGAGTATTCCGAGAAAAAGAAAGATCAGATTCTTCTTCATTGTATCGAGTATGGTTTAACTCGATTGATTTGCAACAACATCAACAATTTTAAATAGATGAAATATTTAAGGTTGAAAGATTTAATCAAAGAACTCTAAGGGTCATAAATGCTACTCAAAGTATTTTGATTTGATTTCCTGGAATATCTTGACCTTGTTAGCGTTCCCGTATGAACGTCAATGAATAAGCGAAAATATAGGATTTGTGCTGTCTGTCTGTCCGTCCTCCCCATTGATCTCGGCAGCTACAAGCCTAACAGAGTTGAGCCATACACTGTCGGATTTGTCATGATCTTAAACGGTGGGGAAAATTCTGACGTTGACACTAAAATTTGATAGATCCTTTTCATTTACTTAATTTTCCCCTCCTAGATCTCAGTAACTACGGGTCCGAAAGAGATTATCTATACACCGTTGGAATCATCATGGTCTGAAACGGTGGGGAAAATTATGAATTTGACTCTAGAACTGGCAGGTCTTTTACAGTCGCTTAATAATCTCCGTTTGTACCTATGATTTTGACGCTTTCTTTTGGATACATTATAGCATAATTTGAATGTATACGGGGGCGCTCTAGTTTTGTCTATAATAAAACCATTACTTAGCATATTTGCTATTTACTTCCTTATTTTATAAAATATTCTTTGCTTTTAGGATTTCGGAGCAATTGTCATGACATTATCGAAACTAAACCATGTAAGATTCACCTTCGACCAGAATTTTATGGTTTTGCTGACCCCGGAGATATTTTGCTTTCTCCGATCTCCATAAGATCCAGGAACTCAGGAATATTTTTATAAGAAAGAGGAATAAACCATTACAAGAACATCAGAAGTAAGAGAATAAGAATCGCACCAACTGAAACAAACAAACACTGTCACTATGTACTATCGTGTATGGTACCCGTACACTAGTCATTGAGATATTATCCAGATCTTAGGAAATTAAGGACATAATAATTGTAGATGTATCTTTAAACAATACTCCCTTCGCCTGTATATCGAATGCTGTTTTGCGAGAAAGCTTTTAGAAGCACTGGTGTCACAGTTAGTTCAAATTAATTGAGGTGTCCATTTCCAAACGAGTGCTTGTCGAATAATATTAACATTTAGATATTGACATTGCATTGTGAGTTCATTTTATCATTTTCTAATATATTAGGAAGATTTTGCGATTCCAAACAGTCTCCAAAATCACTTAATTGTGCTAATTAATTTAAGGGCAGGATCATAATTAACAGTAAAACTTGTATATATTTTTATCTTTCCCAATCCTTTTACAAGAAGGTAAAATATTGGTAAACTAATACTTCTCCAGCTTTGCATACTAGCTTTGGAATATAAAAAGTGTATAAAAAGTGATTTTGTCAATTTTTCAACATTTATGATACTTGGACAACGACCTGTTTGGAAATAGACGCCTCAATTGTAATCTTCTTCTTATGTGAGCTATTATTAACGTCATAGGAGAGGCGGTCAGTTTCTAAGGCTAGTGCCTACTGATTTTTGTAAAGTGGACTCCAAACCACTCCTTTTAAGAGACCCAGGCGAGAATTGAACTCCTGACCACGTCCGTAGCGAGCGTGCTAACCTGTTGCCAACCCCTACATCGTAGTTTTGATCTTTTTGATACACTGTATATAATGCGTAGCAACTTTGACTTTGGGAATAGACAGACATCATTGAAGTCAGATCTTGCTTGGATTGTTAGATAATTTGACACCATAGCTCTGTAAAAATAGATTTGTTAACCAAAAGAATAAACTTATACTACACATTCTGGACGCATTGTTTTCTGGTGTTAGGTATTTAGGAAAAAGATGACCCTCAGTAACATGTAACTTTCAATACCCATAGACTTCCCGTTTGCAAATCTGTAGTTGCTTTAGACAAACAAATATAGAATTTTCATTTTTATTTTCTTCTTGAAGCAACGATTGTTTGCCAATGGACATGAGGATCTAGTTGGTTGTTTCTCGTTTATTTATCTATTTATTTATTTGAAAGTTTTTGATGAAAGTGAATAAACCTTATTTACTTTGACTTACCACCGCAACTCGATTTTCTCCAATCTCTGTCAAGAACATCATGCACATAATATGTCGATAGAGACCTAAATGTGTGCAATCAAATACTGCGTCGCTCACTCTTTGGAAAGACTTTATTTCTTCTTTGTCGAGTAGGACATATTTTCTTTGTGTTCGGTATTCTGAAGTACTCTGATGAAGGTTAATTTTCTTCAATTGTGAAAACGCTTTAGACTTAGTATGTTTGGATATGTGTTGCTAACTTTCCTAAGGGTGATTTTCAACTGGTATAGCAGAAATTTAGCGTGGTTGAATTTCGTGAATGCTCCCAGGGTATTATTGAACTAGAAGTAGGTAGGAACTTCCAGAGTTTGATTTCGTAAATGTTTCTTGTCTCTGGGTTCATGTACCTTAGTGGTGTATTCTGGATTCACAGCTTGGACTACAAGTAGATTTACAAAGAGGTTACTGAGGTCACACATAGCATTTGATGACAGGACTCGCATTGGACATTTTCAAGAATGATTTATCTTCGTTACCATGCTATTGGCTCTTTTTGTCTATGATTACCATAGTGGCAACAGTAAGGTGCCAAATATTCACGAACCGGCACGGCGTTCTGGTCTACTCCGATCCATTTCGTACCCTGATTGATGGTGATGATAGGTGTTCTGGCCTCCCTTCCATGTAAATTAATATTATTTGTGCAGGTTAAAATATTTGTTCACAAGATTAGACTGCGGCGGTATTCCAGATAGCCCACAAGATACGCCCCTATTGTACCAGCTTTTTTTGTGTGTAAATGTTACTTTATATTAAAGAAAATACGATGTACGAGAATGACAGAGGAGAAGTATTTTAGAATTAGGTCTGATCATAGCATAGTACTGTGTATTGTGTTGCAGAGTACTTGTGTGTTTTATCGCTATCAAACTTAGTGGTTCACAGATTTTCGTCCTTTTAATTCTTACAAAGATATGAAAATTATTGTTGATTGTATAATTGTTGCCGATTATTATTATTGAAACTTCATTATTAACAAACTGACTGAAACGTTCGAGTATTAGTACAGGTGGCGTCAGGTTTTAGTAACATAGTAAGATAGGGAGAAAGCAATAATTCTATACAATAATTTTCAATATATATAAATAATCCCTATACCTTGATCATTGCTTCAATATGTGAAGCAATAATCCTATATGTACATATTGTTTTCTTGCTACGAAAGATGTCTCGAAAAGCTTTCAGTATGTTAAATAATGTTAAATAATTGAAACGACAATTAGTATTTATTTATAAGAATCAAACTTTGTGATTCTCTATTTAACAAAAGCTTTCCAAAATAAAAAAGATTTTCTTCGGGTTTTTCGTCATGTGATTATTAACTTATTGTAATGTCTTACAATTTTTTCAACGACTTATCCGTTATCCTCTGAGACGTTATGAATGCGTTTTAAAATTCACTATTGTTGATGTCCAAATTTGATTTCATTTCATTTGAACCCTTAGTATAGAATAGGGTGTAACATGAAACTAGAAAAATTACACTTTGCTTGGCAAAACATAATGGTACTGAAATTTTTGTATTTTGGTAGCTAAGCTTGTTGTTCTTAACTTAGCTCAAAAAAAAAAAAAAAAAATCCGGAGCTGCTCCACTGTAATCACTTCATGATCCTTGTACGCCTTTCCTTTTTCGTATTTGAAGCAATCAAACCAAACCAAACCTAATCTAACCTTAGTTAACTTAGCGTATTGAATCTAAAGCGAAGAATGGATAAAATATGAAATTGCATGAAAAATTGGAGAACACAAGGTTCGTGAAGTGATTATAATAGAGCTGTTCCAAAAATCCCATCAAACGAAGTAAAGTTTGTAAACCTTAGACTTGGGTAATTCCTAGCAAATAAGGTGAAGCTCATGATACTTACTGTTAGACTCGTTTATAATACTGAACAAAGGCACTAAAGGTTATAACACACAGGGTTGTGTATAATGCTTAACAAATGAGCTGAAGCTTATAATTAATCCCTAGGCTTATACATAATTACTAGCAAACGAGGGGACGTGATGTTCATAATTCCTATCTTCATTTAAATGAGGTGAAGGGTTTAATTCTTTTGCTTGTATATGATACTATCTAGTAAACGAACTGATGGACAAAATCCTGCGACTCGTGTATAGTTACAAGCAAACGAGGTGAAGCTCATATTTCTTATGCTTGCGTATAATTCCTAGCAAACAAAGGGAAAATGGATGGCTAGAAAGTCCTCTTGTAATTCACGTGTATGTACTCTACTAACTTCCCCAAAAGGTTTGGACAGTTCTACTAATATGAGCTGGTCATAGCATGACACTTTTGAACAGTTTACTCTCCCGCCAAATAAAAATAATTGTGTATATTCATTTAACATATATATTTATTGCTCCAAACATGATATTCCTGACTTACTTGGTTATTTATTGCCTCAAACGCAATATTCCTGATTTATTCGGGATATTTATCGCCTAAAACATAGTATTCCTAATTTGGTGGCTTATTTATTGCTCCAAACAAATTATTCCTGACTTATTGGGCTATTTATTGCCCCAAACATTGTGTTTCTGATTTATTTGTCTACTACTCAGGTATATTTCTTTCCTTACAGTTAAATTCAACATTATTCTTAAAATAAGAATGATGTTTCTTTTCACTTATATGTTGTAGGATTTTCCGTTTAAAGTACGATTATGGTTTCATTGATATTAGAAAACTTCTTCAGACATACTACAGGATCACATCAGTTCTTAACGAGGACGTATTACGCACGGTCCAGAAGAAATAACATATTACTAAAAGCAACATGTGAAATTTGCAAACAAAAATTCAATCTGTAAAAACATCACAAAGCCTTGTTCTGTCTACTACCTCAATATCAGGTCTGTATTTAGAACAACAGCCCTCATATTTAAGAGAAGATGTAAGTTCAATGATAAGCGAAGATAATATTGGAAAATTCGAATAATTGAAAGCGTAGTGTTAAACTGATCTTAATGATGGATAGATCAGTCAAGTCAGCCTAACGAAAATTATAATCATAATAAAAAAAAAACATGGCATATTGGTAATACCACTCGTTAACAACAGCAATAGAAAATTAAATTGGATTATTTGTTTTAGAAAGACGAGCCTAATTCACTCTTTTATCTTCACAGGTCATGTTTCTTTTCGTATCCTAGATAAACTGTTGTTTTCAAAGTACTGTGAGACACCAGGTGACCTAATGTCACATTACAGGTCATGTTCTTTTTCGTATCCTAGATAAACTGTTGTTTTCGAAGTACTGTGAGAAATCAGGTGACCTAATGTCACATCACAGATCATGTTCTTTTTCGTATCCTAGATAAACTGTTGTTTTCGAAGTACTGTGAGAAATCAGGTGACCTAATGTCACATCACAGATCATGTTCTTTTTCGTATCCTATATAAACTGTTGTTTTCAAAGTATTGTGAGAAATCAGGTGACCTAATGTCACATCACAGGTCATGTTCTTTTACGTATCCCATATAAACTGTTGTTTTCAAAGTACTGTGAGAAATCAGGTGACCTAATGTCACATTCTTTACGGTATAGATTATAGTTTAACTTAGAAAGAGATTTACAACAACAATTTTAAATAGCTGAAATATTTAGGGGTTGAAAGATTTAAGCAAAGAACTCCAGACATGATAAGTATTTTGATTCGATGTCTTGGAATGTCTCTTCCTTGTTTTCAACAGATACTTTCTTTACTTCCTTATTTTATAAAATGTTCTTTTCTTTTAGGATTTCGGTGCAATTGTCTTGACAGATTTAATTATAGAAACCAAACCTTGCACTGAGATTCCCGTTTGGCCAATATTTTTTACTTCTGAAGCTAGAGGTGGTTTCGATTTTCCGGTCTCTCTAAGATCGAGGAGCTCAGGTATAGTTTTATAAGGAAAGGAAATAAACGTTACAAGAACATCACAAGCAAGGGAACAAGAATAACAGCAGCTGAAGGAAACATATATTGTCATTGTGTACTTACATGTAAGGTACTCGTACAACACTCATTTAGAAACTATCCAGATTCTAGGAAATTAAGGATATAGTAATGTTATGTATATCTTTACATAATATTTCGTTCAACTGTACTTCGACTGCTATTTTCCGGGGCTAAATTTGGAAGCACAGGAGGCACGATTTGCTCAGGCAATTGTAATCTTCTTCTTTTGGGCACTCTGAATATAATACCCACCAACTTATTGTTAACTTTGAGAATAGAAAACATCATAGAAGACAGATCTTGGATTGTTCGATAATTTGACATCATATCCCTGCAAAAATACACTTCTTAACGTAAAGAATAAAGTTTATGCTACATATTCTGGACGCATTGTTTTCTGGTGGTAGGTATTTAGGAAAAAGATGATCCTCAGTAAATTGTAACTTTCAGGGCCTATAGATTTTTCATGACTTCCCGTTCGCTAATCTGTAGTTGCTTTAGACATAAACAGATATAGAGTTTTAATTTTGATTTTCTTCTTGAAGCCAACAATTGCTTGGCAAGGGTAGTTGTTTGTCTGATCCGCCTCTCCCTTCCGACATACATTTTCTTGTACACCAACATTCCCCTTGTCCATGGACTTGCAGCTTTGGAATTCTTCCTCAACCAACGGCCTAAACTTTAAATCCCGACAACAGTTTTCCTTCTAAATCTAGCCAACCTAGTTCTCACCAACCTAGTTCTCACTTTCGAAAACAAACATTACCTTCAAATCCGAGTCACAGCCTAGAATGGCCCCTTCTTACAACAACCTATGGACAAGCTTGAACACGATTTCCTACAAACCCAACCGTTGACTCATTTATTTTGGATACGTTTTTTGGACGATGTACTAATGCTGTGGTCTCATGGTGAGGCCAGCCTCAAAACGTTTCTAGAACACTGAACCAGTTCCGTGTTGTCCAGTTCACTTGGTCCATCTCAAACACTAAAGTCACATTCCTTGATGTAGACATCACTTTGGTAAACAACACTCTTACCACTTCCGTTCATATAAAACCAACCAACAACATGTAATACTTACATTATTCAAGTTCCCATCCTTACCACATCAAAAAGCTGTACCCTTCTCCCTTGTCCTCAGAGGAGAACCCCTAAATTCCACCACCTCCGCAACCGAAACCTACAATCAACGCCTTCAGGAGGCTCTAGTCAACCGGGCTACCCACTTAACCTCGTAACCAAACAGATTCGACGTGCATCCACACACACTCCACCTACTCGTACTCCCAACACCAACCCGAATCCTCCGTCCTTAGTTTTTCAACATCCTCTCAATCTTAGAATATCTTGGTCCACACTACCTCTTCGTCCCATTTGCCTTCAGTTCCCGCCCACAAATGTACCAGCGTTAGATGTAAAACCTGTCCCATCCTTATTATGTCCCAGCACAGCCGATGGCAACTTCACTCTACATCCCAAAGCAACCTATCAAACGTCAATTATATCCTAACCTGCACTCTGTCCGGAATTCTGTGTGGGGAAAACAGGTGGTCCTTTGAATTTCCGTGTCAATAATTACCGCCACTTTTCCGTCACCAACAGACCCGATTCGCCAGTATCTACACACACGCAGTTGCACAACATTGACTTCGATGACAATTTCTGTATAGCTATAATCCATACCCTATTCCCATCATAAACACATCCACACGTCGCCTCTGGGAAGGAGCTTTCATTCAGAGTTTGAGAACTAAACTGAAACCTGGTCTAAACCTGCAGTAAACTTTTTCTTTCTTCTCTCCACGTCTACACCCACACTTTCTTTTCACCCTTGCCCATTTATTTTTTTTAAGCGTTTCCTATTCCTCGGCAACCTACTCCTTTTCATTGCGTTTCCTATATTATATTCCATTTTCTCTGACTCCGTTTTCCATACTAAATCGCACTTTTCAGGGGCGCTTTTTATACTGTATCCCACTTCCTCCGACTTCGGTTTCTATACTTTTCTCTTACTGAATCCCAGTTTTTGTTATTATTTATTGTACCAACTAAATTTTCAACACATAACACCATTTCCAAAACCCGTTTCCGACCAGTACTTGCGCACGCACAGAACGTCGTCAACTGTTTTCGATGTGGACGCCCACCATTTTGTTTTTCTATCTTCCCCAATGATCCACGTGATTCAGTGAACTTTCTTTTTCTCTACAACTGAGGATGGCTGATGCCGAAAATTTTAAGTGACTTTATATTGTACATGTTTAAGTGTGTAATTGTGCACGTCATGATACTACATAAGTACAATTCCATTCCTCTATCTTCAAATTTCACCTATTATATTGCCTATCCGGCCTTATCTTATATTGTCTACTCGCTACAAAACCTGTCTACAATGGTGTCCAACATATTAAACTGAAACGACAATCAGTATTAGGATGGTTATTTCTAAGAACCAAAAAGTGTAATTTCCTGTTTAACAAGAGCTTTCCAAGTTTTTATGACTAACCAGGGTGTATTGAATATAAGTGCGTCAATTTTCCTATTAATTATTTTTAGCAAGAAACTTCACAAAAAAAAGTGCTTACCAAAATTCCCAGAAAACTAGGGAAAGTTCATAATCTTTAGTTGCGTGTATAATTCCTAGCAAATAAGGTGAAAATGGATGACTAGAAAATTCTCCTGTAAATAAAATTTATGTTCCCAACTTACTTCTCCGATAGGTTTGGGCTCTTCTACGAATATGTGCTGGGTATATACAGGCAAGAGACTATTGAACACTTTCTCATAATAAATAAAAATAGTAATGTAGATTCATATAACAGATTTTTTGATCGATGTGTATTTCAATACAACCGACAAGCAGATCTCTGCTCCAAACATACCAAAATACCATTAGATTGTCCCCAAACATAATATTCCTGACTTATTTGGTTATTATTGCCCTAAAATTCCTGACTTATTCGGTTATTTATTGCCCCAAACACAGTATTCCTGACTTATTCGGTTATT
>JAGDQP010018171.1:24732-37084 GCA_022664845.1 Lepisma saccharinum
TAATGTTTAATATACATTTCATACCCAGACACACCTTGTTGGACTTCCCCTCCTCCCCCCCCCCCCACGAAACCCTGGACCACTCCCAAATAACAAATTCTAGAGCAACGTGCCTGCATAGGGCCTTGAAATGCTGTTATTAACAGAAAAACTGGATTATGACAGATGTAATGAAACACTTACGAACGTGTTCGGTTCTGCACAGGCTCTCTGGATGAGCTGCGCCAACGGTTAGTTAAAAATAATTTACAACACATAAAAACAAGCGTCAGATTTTTTACATGGTTTTCTCTCCTATGTCTTTCACGTACGGGTTTGACAATGGATACAGTTGTATTCGAAACGTCAATGTGGATTTGCTTTTGCGTCACGAACAGTTGGTGGACAATTGGAGTAAGTAACAATTATTGCTTTTAATTTCTAAGGCTACCTCTGAATGTACTATTAACTCCATTATGGTTTGTTTCTGTCTCTGATTCTATACATTTTTTAAACAACCACAGCTCCCGACTAATCCACAACCTGATTCACTTTTCATAGAAAAACTTAATTTTTCCCATTCCCAGTACTTACACGTGAATTGTCTGATGAGGTCGTTTGCCATTTTGATTTTATATTGTAGCAACCATTGATCTCTGGGTAACAATACTGGAATGATCGCCTAATGTCGAAAGACGCCAGAGCAAACATTTAACCTTAATCATCCGCTTCCATCCTAATCCAATGTGGACTAAAGTTTCAGTTGTAACTCAGTTTGCACGCTTGTTATCGCTGTGCGGTCTGTTTCTTTTTAAAAAAATGTAAATCTTAATTCTTAAGTTAGGGACGTATTGGGCTGTGCATATAATGATGCATGCTATAAATAATGTTTATTTGTTTTAGGCAAGAATTAAGACAAACATTTAAAATGAGTGCACAGCGTTAACAAGCGAAAAACTGAGTTAGAATTGAAAATTGGATTAGACTAAAAGTGGACGATCGAGATTAACTGTTCGCTAAGCTTTCTGAGTCCGATCAGTCCAGTATCGCTTTCTGAGTCCGATTAAGGTTAATGGTACCAACTATGGTATTAAGGACGTCAAAATATTATAAAACTTTCTATAGTTTTGTATATATATCTACTTGGCCAGATTGTTACCCAGCAACAGTGAGCAAAATGGCGTATCCTTAACACAAGTCCCGTACCATTTCCGCTCTGTCCATTTTCTCTCCTACCATGTGAAAACGCGTTTGCGAAACGTTGCCGCCTTTTTATTGTGTGTGTGAAGTTCCTGTACGCCTATGTCAGTATTCTGCTATATAAGTATTCTTTTTCTCTACCTTTTTTACCATCTTATAAAACCTTTTTCTACCTTTTTTTACCATCTTATTACGCTTATGCGAAACTTCATCGCTTTTCTATTGTGTTTGTGATGTTCGTGTACGTCGTGTACGTCTTTCTATATCCTGTAATGTAAGTGCCTTTGTTTCTTTTCCTTTCAACTATGTCTGCCGAACCTGTAAAACTTGCTAAATTTGGAAACAGTCTAGAATTCACTTTTGGGTCTTGAAATAGTCTGGATTTTAAGCAGAATTCCGCAATTTTTTTGAAGTTGTTATTTTTAGGCTATCATTTGCACATTTTAAATGTCCACCCAGTGAACAGTTAGAAGAAGGAAACTTTATTGAACTGGTAACTTAACAACACTGAATGAGACACTATTAGGTGGGTGGAAAATTCAAGATTCAAAATTCAACAAGCGTTCTATAAGTACGATTTTTGCCTTAATAATGAATCTGAATGGAGTGAAAGTAAAACCTCATGAAACTTCAAAGTTTTCCAACATTAAGTCCCACATCAGTGAAGTACTATTGGCTGCAAGACTGGAGATTCTTCAGTCTGTATCTGTGGAAGTTAAAGAATTCTTCACCAAGTACCAGACAAACAATCCTTGCTTTTGTTTCTTCAAAACAACCTAAATATCTTCATTCGGAATTCGTTAATCCGCTTCGTAAAAGAGGATATTATAAAGGAAAAAACAGCGTAAAAGGACTAACGTGAGTAGATATTTACAATTTATTGACTATGATCTTTACTTATGCTTCGTAAACAGGATATCTTAATCCTTCAGCTGTGTGATATTTTGAAAGTGCGTTGTCTTGAAGAATTCGATTCTTGGGTGGGAAAATTACGTATCCGCACCAAACTTAATATAAATATAACTTGGCACCCTAGAAAAAAAAACTGTGGAGTTCTCAGCCCCCATAAAGGAACCCATTTGTCAGTGTTGCCACCTTATCTTTAACTTTTAGACATCCGCTAGGGATTTTTTAAGAAAATCAGAGACCTATGCTTTCACAAACCTGGTCATGGTCCTAATGATTATAACGATATGAGTTATACCTCATCAGAAAGCTTATGAAACACAGATTCTAACAAGATAGCAGTTACGTAAATTGTGCCCAATAGTAGAAGAAGAAAAAGAGGAAGAAATAGAGAAAAAATAATAAAAACTTTTTTAAGACATTCTTTTCTTAATCAATGCGTACTAAAAAGTAAAAAAATAATTTTGTTTATGCATAACTAAAAAGAAAAGAATGGGGCGTGTTATTTCAAGAATTTATAAAGTGACTGTATATGAGAGCGCGACCCATGCTTTTCTTTTTAGTCATTCATAAACAAATTTTTTTTTTTTTTTTACTTTTTAGTACAAATTGATTAAGAAAAGAATGCCTTTAAAAAGTTTTTTATTAATTTTTATTCGAGTTATTTCGATGTTTGGATACATTTTCTCAAGCTAAATGTTCTGTGGCCCAAATTCTAAAGTGTTCTGCAACCAGGAAAACCCAGGCTAGTTGCAGGTTAGTATTTATTTTAGGATAAAGAAGTTGAGAATAAAAAAAAATATATTAAAATTTGTTTTTAAAATATATAAATATATAGAAATATATGAAAGTAACAATGGAATATTGTATTGTCACCGGACTTACGTCGCTCTGCAAAATTTCATTATTTTATGACGTCGGGAAATGTGTTCAATTAACGTTCCAAGATTTGATGACACCACGAACCATTGTGAAGTAAAGAAAAGAATAGGTAAAAAACGACATTTTCATGAAAAGTGTTAAGTTTGCAACACTTGCAATTATCGCACACAAACAAAATATCGCCAACGTATACCTTATACAGTATATCAAATATATCGAAGAATCTGGAATATCGGTGGAATACAAAGCGAGAAATATGGAATCATCTATAATAGCACTTACGCAACTCCATTTGTATTAGGGTTGTGAATAGAACAATTGACCTTCACGTTCAAATCGGGCTTAATATGTACAAGAAGCAGAAGAGGAAAGTCTAAAAATGTGTGGAAAAGGAGAAGCTTTATTTCACTGACAAAAGTGGTTGCGAATTCGGCAATTCTTTGCAGAAAAATGCTGCACAGGTCTTGTGCGGTTCAAGTTGTTAATCGCAGCAAAGTATAAAGAAAATTGAATAACGTGGACTATAGTTGAGTTAAGCATCAAAGAGGAAAAAGATCTTGTTTTCGACTAAAGACGAACATCGCACCGAGAGGGTTAAAAGTAAAAACAACAAAAATAAAGTGACGTCAATATTAAAGCTTTAGAATAGTTTCTGCTGTTACAGCTCTTAAAAAAGAGTGAAGTTTTAAACTTTGAAGCAGAATGTAGAAAATGCTTAGAAATACTATGCAAGAAGTTTATGCAAAAATGTCCTTTGAAATCGCATATTTTAAGAAACCATGACCAATAAAACCCCTTCGAGAATCACATATCACGCTTGGTTTTGAGACATTCGTTGAAAAGCAACGAATGACAACTAACCTGTCCTATCTCAGTTCAGACAGTTGAAGAAAAAATTGTATTTCTCAAGGCATCGATTTTTTTAATTAAAGACTAAATTAATTTAATTTAGTAAATAACGCACTAAGGGTCAGTTCTACAATCGACCGCTAAACTTCTAGTCAGCGCTAAGTTGAGGCCAACTCTCATTTTGCGTACTCTCATTGGCCAAAATCAGACTTGGCCTGAACTCAGCGCTGACTAGAAGTTCAGTGGTCGATTGTAGAACTAACCCTAAGTGCTATTTATGTTAAAATTACGTTTTTACAGCAATATATGTTATTAGAGTTATAACATATATAAAAATCAAAGTCCAAACATATTGCTTAGTCCTTCTATTGGGTATTTCTAAATGGTGAAACGTGGTCTTTTATATGGAAATAAAATTTTAAAAACTGCTTTTTTTCTCGTAAATTGTAAAATGGTACTTAGTGCCTTAAAAACTTCAAGTCTTCCATTATTTTTCCATGGAAATTTAAGAGAGTCATTTTTTTTTTTATTTGTTTTCCGAAACAAGAAAATTCTACTGAGATATTCATTCTTAAAGTTCATTTGTGATAATTACTCAAGATCAAAAAGTGGTATACTATAATACTTTTGACAAATCATATCTTGGCAATTAATTAAGATAAAGGCGTCATTCTTTTTATATATCATATATTTGTGTGTAATTCGTGACATCAAAAGAATACTTCCATTTCATTTGTACAACAGGGTGTACAGAAATTCCAACAACTTTTTTTTTTTTTAAGAAAAACTCGAAAATTCCAATATTTCGAAAAAAAATTCACTCTCTTCCGTAACAAAGTAGGTACTTATTTAGAACTTTAAGTAATCACTTCTACGTACTTTATCACAAAAATACCTTAAGAAGATTGGAATTGTTAATTTTACTGTAACAGCAATGAAAAATTGGTTGTTTTGGAAACGTTCGCCATATTTGGTGACTATTTTCTCAAAAAACACATTTTCAAAAAAACTTTTATTATCAACCATCCAATGACCTAAGAAACTTGGGAAAATACGGGAATATGAAAATAAACATTTAGCAGACACCTGATTGGATTTCCTTAATAAAAAACAGTTTTCCAAATAGGAAATTTTATTTCAGAATAATGAACCTTCATGGTAAAGTTTAAGGTAGCACTTAGATTTGTTTGTTTGTACTTTTTGTTTATTTGTCCATTAACATGCATCGTGTACTAACATAAGCGTTGAAGGGACATTACTAAATCTGTTAATAGTGACTAATTCGCTGTTTCTCCATCATAAATCATCGCCATTTTCATTCTTCCTTTTTTTTTTAACTAATATTTCCATTACAAATGCACGATATATATGTAACCATAGTGCAAATGTTAATATTTGGAAATAACTGCTTAAGTGTGGTATATCGCATATTCGCATGGCATGAACAATACTAACTAAACCAACTAGATAAGTGTTTGTGTTCTTTCATAGGGCGCAGGTCTACTTGTGATGTCTGATAGGAAGCTTTTTACCAGACCTTGTGTTGAAAGTTCGCTTCATTCGTGTAACCCATGTCCATTTCACCACAGACGGGGCAAGGCAAGGTCACGCTCTAAAACTGTGATGACTGTGATGGTAGCTAGAAGAGGTAGGAATTGATAGGTAGATATTTGCGGTATTACTAATATTACAAGCTAGATGGGTAATTCCACCTCAGTTCAATCAGGTGTTGAAACTTAGTTTTTTAGATTTTGATGCTGTTTGGTGGATGGGTAGAAAGGCAGATTTTTTTTTTTTTTCAGAAAAAAAAATATATTAGTGCTAAGCTACAAGGTCGACTGACTTTTTCCCTTTTTGTACTGGCAACCTTGCTCCTTACTATGCCATGTTCGACCGTGAACCTATCGTCATTGCCACCTCAACTATCGTGGCCCTGCAGTCAGTCTGGAGTAGCTAATTTGTATTGTAAGGCCGTGTTTACTACCCTCCGTCACAAAAATGGTACGTGAGATTTTTGGAGCAATTTTGGTACAAAGGTTTATAGTTCTCTAATCTTCAGCTACTACAAGAGGTATACTTTCACAATTCAGAAGCTTGTTTTTAAATGGGGACATGTCCAGTGACGTAAATTTTACAGTAGATTTTGGGAGGCAAGTACTGTAATTGTGCGAATGATCTAACCCGTGGAGCCCAAACATGTTGACCAATATGGACCAACATGAAATTTTCTATGTGGATTGATATCGATGTCAACATGGGCCTCAGGTAGAATGGCAAATATTTTGCACACCTTTATAATGGGCGTGGTTCTGTGTTATCAAGGTGACCGCTTTCAGAGGAAACCGTAACCAATATGCCAATAGGGCAAGGAAGTCACTGACGCACTAGCGGTGACATTTTTCCAGAAGTCTTCCTCTGTACCTCGCTTTCACCACTTGGTAAGAAAGGTACCTTATTGGTTAATAATGATTCGCACTCAAGTTGAATGCTGGTAATGCTAGTTCTTATCTAGCCATTTCGTCCAAGGATACAAATACATAACACAGCTATCTGACGCACCACCACCTGCTCAGATGACACCTCCTAGACCATAGAATCTCTTGATAACTTCTTAAATGAGCAATAAGTGTTTCCAACTACGATCTCGCAGCACCGTACCTTAACTTTGTAATTCATCAACTACTAGCCTTTATGCTGCTTGCAGTGTAGCTATCTGTGCTATCGAACATTTGCCCAACTACTTTAATCAATAGCGACGAGAAAAAAATGCTTCTAATTCTTTACGAAAAATACAAATTTTCTGCAGGAAAATTTCATCATATCTCTGATGTTGGCCCCACATCGTTGCCCACCTCGGGCCCACCTAAAATTGTCAGAAAGGCCACAAAAATGTAATTCAGTTCAATTTCAGTAACATGACTGATAAACACCATTCCGCGCTGAGGGATACTGGAAAAAAGTAAAGGAAAAAAGCTCCAAGTGGAACGCGAACCAACGTCTTGCCGACTTGGCCAAATTGCCACTTATAAGTAAAGAACAAAGAAATACACTATAGACGCTCATAAACAGCGTTATGCAAATTCTGAAGACATAAACTAAGGTACTCCGACTACTTATATGTACTACCTTCGTTTTAATCAAATTAACATGCATTTCATAGCAAATCAATAGATTTCATGCATTCCTTTATGGGCACACGCACATAATTCCCATGTGAAGTGACATCGCATCAAGTGGCACTCCATGCTTGATGGCCACGCCCACCTAATTCCCATGTGGGATCCACATCGGAACAAGTGGGTTAAAATACTCTCTCTGCTTGATGGGCACGCCCACCTAATTCCCATGTAGGGCCCACAGCGGATCAAGTGGGATAAAATAAGCTCTCTGCTTCATGGGCACGCCCACCTAATTCCCATGTGGGATCCATATCGGATCAAGTGGGATAAAATACGCTCTCTGCTTGGTGTATACGCCCATCAAATTCCCATGTAGGGCCCACATCGGATCAAGTGGGATAAAATACGCTCTCCACTTGATGGGTATGTCCACCTAATTCCCATGTTAGACCCACATTGCATCAAGTGGGTTAAAGTGGGCTACTATTGATCGACTCTAACGATGTGGGCCCCATGTTGTTGTGCTACTTGGGAATGTCCCCTCTAGTTACAATATTAGATAATTCGCACAATTATAGTAGACGCCCACCCAGAAATAGACATTTCTGACTCCTACTGTACAATTTGCATTATTGGACATGAGAGCTTTTAAAAATAAGCTTCTCAACTCATGTTCAACCATTCTGTAAGTTTTCACAGTTCTATCGAAAAGTACAGTTTTCGTGATCCTAGCTACAATGGCAAGCAGCTGCTCTATATACGTGACTCCAGTTTTTATAATATGTATCATAAACACGCCCTTACAATATAAATAACTGCTCCAGACTAAGTGACTGCAGTACCATGCCAGTTGTAATGGAAATGAGGAAAGGTTCAAGGTCGAACGTGGCATATCCTAGTAAACTGTAACAGGGTTTCCAATACAGAAAAAAATCATTTTTATTACTTTATTTTTAGACCTTATGGCAGTTTTTCAGCTTGGCAGATTTTGATGACGTGTTCAGCTTCTGTTTGGAGTATCTCGAATCCTAATAAAAATTTGAAAAACGTGGAAGTGCTTAATTAAAGGTCAAGTGAACGTTCCGGAAGAGAGCGGGTGATTTTTTTTAAAAGAGGATTTGAAAGATTTGAAAAAAAAAAATGAATTTTGAAAATTTATAGCAAATATAATTTGAGTCAATTTTTTATATACATATGATGCGTCGGTGTCCCACAGAAATTCAAAATTATTATTTTTGTTTTAACGAGGCTCTATTTTTTTTTTTTTTTTTAAATTTGGGATAAAAATTCCGGTTTATTACAGAGTAAGTTCAAAGTCGCTTAACCCCACTTTAAACTTGAAGTGAGTTGTGCAGGGCAAAGTAGTGGATAGTTAAAATATATTATGCCTAAGGATAACTATCTCTTTGTACATCAACTGGACAAGTGCAGTCTTGATAACCGTCATCTTGAATTCAACTTTAACTTTTTAAACGGAAATAGTGCCATACATAAAATTAGGTTATAATATTGTGACTTATGTATTGTTGGATTTGTTTCAAAACTAAAATTAATCTGCAAAACATTATGAAGGAATAAATCAACCTAATTTCTCCTCTTCCGGTCCAAGGGAACCACAGTTCAATTTCTGTTAGAATTGGGATGGAATTGCCCATTTGTTGATAGCCTTAACTATTAATTTAAGTATAATTGGATTAGTTGCGAAACAAGTATATTTTACAGTGGAAACTTTAAATTAAAGCTTATATACAATAACGTGTTCAGCTACTAGGTTCTATGCTAAAAATGTGAAATTGAAAATAATATGAACTGCAGTGAGCAGTAACGCGTTACTGCTTTTAATGTAAGAGCAACTGGAGGAGGGTTTGGACTGAAATAACAACAATATATAGGCTTGTTAAACAATACAAAACATTTAGTACATGTTTGCTTCAAACTCAGATCTCCCAGTTGGCAGACCAATTTTTCTGTGTTCTTTTCAACAGTCGCCATAGACAAGGTTTCTATGTAAAGAAAAGAAAATTTATTTCTTTCGTATGACAGGAATTGCAGAAAGATTCCTCAATAGCAATTTCCACGTGTATTGAAGTGCTTTGATTTTCAAACCAATAGTTAGTCATTGATTCAGCTTAAATGAACTTATTGCCTTCAGTCATCTATGACTCAGGCCAGTTGATTCAGTTGAATTGATTTTGAATTTCTTGATGGCCTTCAGGCATCTATATCTCATTACAGTTGATTGAGCTGAATTGAATTTGAATTTGCTTGTGGCCTTCAGGCATCTATGGCTCAAGCCAATTGATTCAACTGAATTGATCTTGAATTTGCTGATATCCTTCAGTCGTTTATAGCTCAGGCTAGTTGATTGAGCTGAATTGAATTTGAATTTTTGTTGTGGCCTTGATGTATTTATGGTTCAGGACAGTTCAACGCCTGAGGATTATATTGTCGTATCTCCATAGGAATTTCAATGGAGATACGACAGAACAATCCTCAGGCGTCGAGTTGATTGAGATGAATTTAATTTGAATTTGCTTATGGCCGTCACGCATCTATGACTCAGAGCAGTTGATAAAGCTGAATCGAATTCGAATTTGCTTATGGCCTTCAGACATATATGACTCAGACATTTGATCCAGTTGAATTGAATATGAATTTGTTTACGGCCTTCAGGCATCTATGACTCAGGATAGTTAATTAAGCTGAGACCTTGGTGTGTTCGATGGACACATAAAATTGGCTACACTAATCTAATAGTTAGAACACCCACCGGCATATCGGAAATCCGGGTTTGAATCCTGGTCACGACAGGAACCAATTTTTGTGTGTATTTTTCAAGTTATCGTAAAGAAATGTGTGTGTGTGTTGTTTGGGGAATAACATGTAATGTATTTGCTTGTTTTTATTTCTGTTTTACTCATGGACACAAACAAGACATTGAAAACCTACTTAAATTGTTGGTTAGATAGATCATTTGACTTTTTACCTCCTTTCTTTGTTACTAATTAAGTAACTGCAACTATTATTAACAAGCTCCTGCTTAGTTAACTTAATTAAATTTTGCTTTATATATCAGCTTAGTTTCTGCACGTGAAAACATTATTGCTGAAAACTCAAAATTAACAGAAAAGGGATCCCTAGACACCTCTTGCACTGGTTTCTTCCTATTCTAACCTTGAAAATCATTGGCACAAGATACCCAAAAGTGTTCTTACGTTCCACCATGTTGCAATCCTTATTTCGAAATCTTGGAACAATTCCTGAAAAAGGTGCAATTGAAGGGTTTATTAGAAAAAAAAATAATAAGAAGACTAGGCGAGTTCAAAATATGAATTCTTTAGGTGACAGTACCTGTAGGTTTTGTTACTAGCGTTCCATTTTGGTGAAGTTCTTATCTTCAACAAATACCATAATATAAGAAGGAAAAATGTTGGTCTTCTATAAAAACTAGACAAGTCCAATATGTTTATGTGCAAAATATGTATTTTCTAGAAAATCAGACGAGTTCAAAGAAGCTACGCAGATTTTCTGTCCTGAAAATTTTCCTGTTTTCTAGAATAAACTTTTCAATTCTTTAATTTTAATTCTAATTTTAAGCTCAAAACTCGATTAGATTTTGAAATTTTTATTTAAGTTATATTCTATATTTTAGAAAAAATCAGTATAATAATAATGTAATTATATAAAGAATGTAGTATTTACATCACACGGACACACACTTTTACATACTTGCGCATATTTGTACAAATATTTTAGTTCAAATTCATTCTAACTTGGATATTAAAGGAAATAATTAGTAGAATGTTATAGAGGAGAAAATAACTAGTAGATCACCGCTACATCAGAAGACAACCTAGATTTGAGATTGGTTTCCCAGATAGCACATTAAACTTGCAGCAAGTTTGGCATTGCAAGGCTGCAAACTTGCTACAATCTTGCAGCAAACTTGCTAGTTGACAGATGCCAAATTTTGGAAAGCCAAACTTGCTACAAATCTTGATTTCAAAAAACATTGGTAGACCAACATCGAGCCTGTAGCAAGAAAAGATTTCATTCGATAGTGCGATTCGAACTCATGACCTTCAGTTTTGTTTGCTGTCCATCACTCTATTTATACTCCACAGTTGAACGAAGTCCATTTTATTAGTCCTTTTATGTTACGAAAAGAGTTTCTGGAATAAAGGCATTTATGTAGACTTTAATTCGAAACTTGGAAACCTTATATTGAGTAGAGCTATGAAGAAGGCTGATTTGTGACTTTTCACAAGCGAGTCACTTCAAGAGTAATATAATGATGTGTACTTTACTGTTCGGGTCGATGACATTTCTCAACCAAACTGTCTGCCAATTTCACAGATAGTACGCTAGATTAAACCAAGTTTAGACTAGCATTGATTTTTCCTTACAGTGTTAAACTAACGGTGATGTTTGCTGTTGCATTACTAACTGGAACGACGGTTTAAAAAAAAAAATTCATTACCCACAATAAAAAACCAAAAACGCAACATGTCATCGACCCGCGCAGTAAAGTACACACATCATTCTGATTTTCCTGAAGAGGCTCGCTTGCGAAAAATCAACGAAGCAGGGTTCATAGCTTAAAACAGGATCAATGAGCTTTCAGAGCTAACAATTTCAGCATATCTTTCAGTGCATTTACTTAAGAAACTCTTCGTTCCATAACAGGATTAGTAATATTGAAGATAGTTACGAGTGGCACGATAGAGCAGTCGGTAGAGTGACCGACTACCAACAACACCGAAGATCGTAGGTTAGAGCCCCAGTTCAGACATTATAAATATTTTCCCGTCACACGCTTGATATTTGAATATACAGGTTTGTAGCAAGTTTCACGTGAAAAGTTTGTAGCATGTTTGGCATCGGGAAACTAGCAAGTTTGTTGTAAGATTGTAGCAAGTTTGCCGTCTTGCAATGCCAAGCCTCATACAAACTTACTATAAGTTTGGGTGTTATCTGAGTTCCTTATCTTTGTTCTCGAGCTCATCTTCTTTGAGGGGCACTTTTAATTTGATCAAAATTTAATTTAATTAAAATTTCCACATCAAAATTTATTTTTAAAAAATCAATTCCACTCAAATTGCTCGGAGAGCACACAAATTGTCATAGAGTTCCTTTATATGTGTGCATTTCTTGTACTGTATGCCACTTTCTAGGACTACGTTACCTATACTGAATCCCAATTTTCCTGACTGCGTTTCCTATACTGTATCCTACTTTTTCTGACTGCGTTTCCTATACTGAATCCCAATATTTCTGACTGCGTTTCCTATACTGTATCCCAATATTCCTGACTGCGTTTCCTATACTGAATCCCAATTTTCCTGACTGCGTTTCCTATACTGTACCTTTCTTTTTCTGACTGCGTTTCCTATACTGAATCCCAATTTTCCTGACTG
>JAGDQP010018172.1:13364-37082 GCA_022664845.1 Lepisma saccharinum
CCAGATATATATATATATATATATATATATATATATATATATATATATATATATATGCGCTCACTTTCATGCTCTTTATTGTATAATCCACCTTGATTTTTGGGTTATCTTCACTTGTTCAGTTGTTCAAACTACAGTATTTAAATTAGCTTCAAAATTATGAACCTGAGAATTAGAAGCACGTAAGTCACAAATCTTTGCATTCTAGAAAACAGAAACTCCTTCCTTTTATGTGCAAATTTAATGAACGAACTACAAAACAGACCTACTTATTTACATTATTAATATATTTACAACAACAATCGAGCAAACATGATTTCAGTCTTTCCGAATATTTACGAAACTGCATTTATCACGTATTGGCCAAAATTGGGCTTAACGCGCTCCTAGCTCAGCTCTCATGTACAGACACAATAATCCTAAAAGTGAAAGCTAACTCTGTTTATACCTATAAAAGACGTAGTAAAAAAAAATCAAGTGAGTCGGATTCTGATATTAATTAATTTCTTAATCATCCGGAAAATGTAAGTTAAAATTAGTCTTGAAATATGCCTTGTTATGTGTGGTGTTAGTTCTATAGTAAACTGTTATTCCATTTCAGGTTTCGAATGACATGACAGGAGAGTCTAGCGTTCGAATAGTTTCATCTACATCTCAAAGTCAGGTGAGTTCTCTCGTGCCAATAAACATATTTTTCTCGGTTTCTTTCTATTTTATTGGCTTATGTTCTAACAAGAGAAGGGTTTGGGTTCGAACATATTTTTTTGATAAGACTTTGTATATGTATTTGTGTCCCGATGCTGATAATGCCTGTAAAGCAGTTAGACCAGGCAAGGCTTCGTTTGTCCGCTATAGGCCGTTAAAGTCTGGAGCAAGGTGGAAACAGCCGCTGAAATGACTCTTGTAATTTCGGCCTGAACAGAACTTTTGGTAAGACTTCGTATTTGTATTCGTACGCCGATAATGATAATGCCTGCAAAGTAATTCGACCGTGTAAGGCCTCGTTTGTCCGCTACAGAGCGTTAAAGTTTGGAGCAAGTGGAAGACAGCCCGGGCAGCCTCTGCAACGGCTCGCGCAGTTTCGGTTCGAACACGTATTTGTTACTCAAAATATATACATGGACATACCTGATAGTGATGATAAAGACTGCAAATCCACAATACTGTGTAACAAATAGTTTGGCAGATAGAGGCCAGTACTTGTCTTTACAAATGTAAGTTTGGCTTTTTCCCCAAAGTGAGTAAAACAGAAGGGAGAATTAAAATAGGTATACAGAGCAATCTTCAAAATCACACTCCATGGACACGGTGTCAAATACCACTTTGCTTTACACTCTTGAATTTGCTGATAGTTACGGATAGGGACGTACGCGGAGGGGTCCTGGGGGTCCGAACCCAAGCCCCGAAATTAAGATTTTTTTTCTGAGATTTGTATCATTTTTGGAGTATGTCTTTGAAGGTTGCCCTGATATGTCTTTTGTCTTTGTGCCTGTAGTGACTCTCTTCTGTTTTACTCACTTTGTAGAAAAACCTCACTTACATTTGTGAAGACAAATATTGGCCTATATCTGCCAAACTATTTGTTACACGATATTGTGGCTTTGCAGTCTTTCTCAGCACTGTCAGGTATGTTCATATAGATATTTTTATTAATAAAAAACTGTTCAAACCGAAACTGCGGGAGCCGTTGTAGCGGCTGTCCGGGTTGTCTTCCACATGTTCCAAACTTTAACGCCCTATAGCGGACAAACGCGGCCTTACACGGTCGAATTACTTTCCAGGCATTATCAGCATCGGGGTACAAATACATATATGAAGTCTTATTAAAAAAATCCTGTTCAAACGGAAACTACGGGAGTCACTGCAGCGGCTCTTTCCCCCTTGCTTCAAATTTTAACAGCCTGTGGCGGACAAACGAAGCATTACCCGGTCGAACTGCTTTACAGGCATTATCAGCATTGAGGTACAAATACGTATACAAAGTCTTATCAAAAAATTCCTGTTAGAAACCAAACCCTTTCCTTGTAAGAATTTGAATTTTATTTATGAGCTTTAGGCCCATCTAAGGCTCAGGCCGGAAAAGGATGCTTGTGACTGAGGAAAACCCTTGGAAAAACCTCAGTCAGGATGGTTGGCCGCCGACATTGAACCTCCCGAATGCTAAGCCAACGTTCTTCTAACACTGAGCCACGGCTGCTTGATTTATGTATTAAGAACCTTCAACTCAGACTACATAAAAGGTGAACGACGCAAATTTCGCCTTCTTTGCTAATCTTCCCCAACGCCTATTATCTTTGTTTTGAACCACAGTCGAAAGATGGTAGTGGTGTTTGGCCAAATAACGCATCAGCAGCCCGGATTTAGGGGTCAAGGCACCCTGGGCACAGTAAATTTTGACGCCTCCTCCCCCGTTCTCTGGATCTGCCCCTGTAATCTAGATTAGGCCCTATCTATAAGGTTTGTATTTGCCTCGCCAATACCTTTTTAGAGACACTTCAACCACATTCCTAGACCTAGTGGTCCCTGAGTTGGAGATAGTCTGTGAGGATTGTCCGTGCAGTTTCGTGAAGAAATATTGGGAGTGGTGTCATTTTATTCAGATGGTAGTGTACATTTAAAAAATACTGTGGGGTAGATAGGGTGACCAACCGTCCCGGTTTGGACCTTCAAAGTCCCGCGTGCCGGGTAGACCCTCCCCGGGACGCCTCAAGTCCCAGTTTTGTTGAAAATCTGTAAAACTGAACGTTAAAAAATGGCTGAGAAATTGATTGATGAGTAAGATAAAACACAAGATTCTGGTGTCTAATGGATTGATCGTAAACATTCCAGGAAATTAATTAAACAGAGTGGCAAATGATCTACAGTGTACACATGTAAATAATATGTAGTAGATTAGAGATGCAATGCCATTACAGGATGACAGGTAATTAGAAGTGGTGTGCAGATTAATAGTTTTCTATTTTTAGATCATAACGGTACTTTGGTCTACATTAAGGCCTAACGGTACTTGACCTACTTTTTGGGTCGGTGACATCCTTTTCAGCTAACGGCTTCGTTCTACATCTTTCTGTGCTGACGTAACCTACTTTTCTGTTGAGATGTCTTTAGGTGCTGACGTATTTTATTTTTATTGCATTTACTTGTAATACAGGGTGGAATTACTAGAAGTTTCTTTGACCTCCATTTATTTATGTCTTGGTTTTCTATTACATTCGTTTTGTTTCTTTCACATAGTAGAATGTTCGCTACCCATCTTGTATAATGGAATTCTTTCTTAAACATTCTGAAAAGTAGGTCGTCTGCCTACTATATACTCTTTTACTTCAGTTGTGTTATAGCCATGGCAGAGTACGTTAGTACCGGAGTAACTCCAGGTGTAGTAAGTAAGAAGCCCTCCTGTGGATGCCGTTCGAAATGGGTAGATCAGCCGTGCATACTAAAATCTATTCGTAACTGGGATACGAAGGAAATTCTTCTTTGTTCTTCATACAGATTTTAAAAGGAGAGAAGTGAACATCAGTGTATGGGATATCTAATACCTGGATCTCCATTAAGTGAAGAGAATCGTTTACAATATTTAAATGATAGTGTTTATCGAGTGTTAGTAAATCAGAACAATATAGAAGAATTATTTAAGTGTTTATCGAGTGTTAGTAAATCCGAAGAATATAGAACGATTATTTAAGTTATGTGTAAATACTCAACGTGGAGCAGACCATTTAAAAGCGAACTTTCAATACGGACTTCACTATCTATTGGGAAACAGAATAGCTGAACTCCGTGAAGAATTACTAATAAAGGACAGATTTGGTGCACGTGAGTAAGTGACTGTGCTAAGTGTAAAAGTAAGATAATTTTACACTGTAATGAGCTTAGAAAGAGAATTTTGGTGTTATCAGTCTTATTGCATAGACAGTTTTATTCCTACTATAGAAGAAATCAAACGTGCTGCGAATACGTTAACAGACTTTGAATTTGCATGTCTATCATCGGAAATAGGGAATGCCCTTAAAAGTGGAAATGAATGTTTATCACTGAAGAAAACATTGAAAAGTGAGCCTTTAAATGATTCTTCACACGCTTCTGATAATTATTGGGAACCTAAAGCTACATTTTCTAGTAGTGGTGGGAATAATTTAGAAAGTGATATTAAATGTAAATGTGAATCTACAATGATTGTGAACGATTCTTATAAAGTAAGTGAAAATATTCATGAAAAGTTTTCTTGTAAAAGTGATGGAAACTGTTATTTCACCTAGTCAGTGCGGGAATAATGTTATTGAGGAATTATGTATTCGGGACGCTATAGACAATTGGAGAAATATTGAAAGTTTCCTTGTGTGTCAAGTGTGCTTGTTTAACATACCTAATCAGTAAGCGCATGCATATCTTAGTTGCGATTTAAATGAAGAGGAATATGTTGAATTTTTAAATGATCGTACGTGGAACGCTCTGCTTAAACGAAGTAACTTTATTCAGATATATAATGAATATTTAAAGAAACATGAAAATTCTGGTGAATTTAGAGTATTAATTTTTGAATGTGGTTTACGGAATGTATTATGATCATAATAAATTTGTGGAATATTATGAAATCTATAAGACAGCTGGTCATACTACTATTTTAGTGAAAACATTTGTCAAGAAATGTAAAATACTTATTCGTGACACGAAATTTGATGCACAGTTAATTCCTACTATTACTGAAAAACAATTTACTCCTATGAAAAGTTTAGGTTATTCAAAAGAATATATTATAGACATAAAGGGCTGTAAAATTTCATCTCATGATTTTATTGCACGTAAATTTTGTATTGTTTCAAGTGATCTTAGTGTAATGTTACATGCTGTGATAAAACTCCCCTGTGAAATGACTGAATTAGGAATAGGATATCAAAAGAAATGTGTATGGTTAACTTAAAACTTTCATGGATTAACATGGAACAATTGAAATGGATATACTATTTCTCTTATTCGGAGAATAATTGCTTAGCTCTGTGAAGTTGATAGTGTATTCCTTTGTAAAGGTAAAGGAAAGACGAAGTGGATTCGTAAATTATTTCAATTGAAAAATGTAATAGATATCGATGATGAAGGTTGTCCTTCACTTGGAACATTAAATTATAATATAGATGTAAAAAGTTGTACTTACTATGTTCTTAAACAAATGATTGCTTATGCGTTGAGAAATTGTTTAGATACTGGAAAAGGTTACAATCTGTGAATATAATATCAGTTCATTACTTTCAAATTAAATTGTAAAGTTGGATTTCCAGATGCAAAACTTTTCACAAGTAAGAAATAAATTTCTTATAAATGAATACTTAATTATATTTCGTCATCTTAAAATAAAACAGATCAGAATAGAAAGATGAAATATTATAGTTTTTAAAAATATGATTTAAATGTAAGATTTTAATAATAATCCAATATATTTTTAGAAAAGTATACTTCGAAAAAATAAAATGAAAGCTTTGTTTAGAAAATTACATCTTATGAAAACAAAAGTATGATTTATAACTTATTTATAAAATCATACTCTGAAAATTTTAAATCATTATTTTATTTTATAAAGTATAACTTGTGATTCAAAATTAATATTTCATTTTAGAAAATTGAACTTCTGAGAATTTAAAATTAATATCTTATTTTACAAAATTCAACTTATGAAAAGTTAAATCACTCTTTATTTTATAAAATATACTTCGAAAATTTAAAATTGAAATCATGTTACGAAATCAAGCTTTAAAATTAAAATAATACTTATAAAATATATTTCAAAAATATAAAATTTAACCTTTTGAAAGTAAAAGTAAAATTTTCTTTATAATAATAATTTATTTTAAAGTATACCTTATAAATTTCAAACAACACATTTATTTAGAAAATTATAATTTTGTTTATAAAGTAGACCGAAAATTTAAAACGATATTCTCTTTTAGAAAATTGAAGATTCTAAAAATTAAAATTATACTTTTTTAAATCATCATACTCTGAAAATTTACAATCGATATTTTCTTTTAAAGAAATAAACTTTTAAAAATAAAATCACACTGTTGTTTACAAAATTATAGAATTATTTTAGAACATATACTTATAAAATTTAAAATTGATACTTTGTTTTAGAAATTCTTACTCTAGAAATTTAAATGTTAGTATTATTTTCTAAAGTTTAACTTTAAAAGGTAAAATTGAAATTTAATTTTGTAAAATAATACCTTTAAAATTTTAAACAGATATTTTGTTTTATAAAATTAAATTCAATCTTTTGTAAAATAGCATTTTAAAAATTTAAATACATAATTTGCTTTATAAAATATTTACTTTTGAAAATCAAATATACACTTCTGTTTAGAGAAATCATTTTTTGAAAATTAAAATGGATATTTAGTTTACAAAAATATTTTTGAAAATTAAAATTGATATTTAATTTAAAAATTAATACTTTAGAAATTTAAATTACAGTTTTATTTATAAAGTTTTACGTTGAAAACTTAAAGTTAAAATATTTATTTTCGTAAAATAATTGTTTTAAAATTTTAAATAGATATTCTGTTTTACAAAATTTTACTTTTGAAAATTAAATTTACACTTTTGTTTAGAGAAATCATTCTTTGAAAATTTAAATTGATGTTTGGTTTACAAGATAATAATTTAAAAATGTAAAATACAATTTTATTTATAAAGATTTACGTTGAAAAGTTAAAATTAATATTCTGTTTTTGTAATATTATTATTTGAAAATTTTAAATAGATATCCTGTTTTATAAAATATTTACTTTTGAAAACTAAATTTACCCATTCCTTTAGAATATCATTCTTTAAATATTAAACTAGATATTTAGTTTTACAAAATCATTATTTGCGCATTTGAGCACAGTTTAATTTTTAAATTTTACGTTGAAAAGTTAAAACTGAAATTCTGTTTTTATAGGATAATACTTTTAAAATTTTGAATAGATATTTTGTTTTATATATTTTTGACATTTGAAAAATACATTTACATTTTTGTTTGGAGAAAGTATTCTTTGAAAATTAAAATTGATATTCGGTTTTGCAAATCATTCTTTGAAAATCAAAATTAATATTTGGTTCTACAAAATTATTCTTTGAAAATTAAAATGGATATTTAGTTTTTAAAATTATTCTTTGCAAATTAAAATTGATATTTGATTTTACAAAATAAAACTACTAAAAATTAAATTCACACTTTTGTATAAAAGTCTTTCTTTGAAAATTAAAATTGATATTTAGTTTTACAAAATCAAACTTTTGTTTACAAAATATACAACTATCTAATATAGTATACTTATAAAATTTAAAATTAATGTTCAGTTTTAGAAAATCATACTTTATAAAAATTTAAATTACAGGCTTATTTATAAAGTTTTACCATGAAAAGTTACAATTGAAATTCTGTTTTATAAAATGATGGTTTTAAAATTTAAAAAAATATTCAGTTCAATAGAACTTTAGTTTTAAAATATAAATTCACACTTTGTTTATAAAATCCTACTTTTGTTTAGAAACTATACATTGAAAAATAAAAATTGATTTCTGTTTTAGTAAATCCTACTTTTGAAAATTTATTTATAATTTTATGTATAAAGTTTAACTTTGACAAGTTAAAATTGAAATATCATTTTATAAAATAATACATTTAAAGTTTTAGTAGATATTTGGTTTATAAAATTTTACTTTTGAAAATTAAATTCACACTTTTATTTAGTATTATTTTAAAATTTTAAAATTGCTATTCTGTTTATAAAGTTATATTTTACTTATTTAAATTAAATATTTTATTTTATTTATAAAATTAATCTTACGTTACAAAACCTTACCTTTATTATATAAAGTATACTTTGAAAATTTAAATTGATATTTTCTTTATAGAAATAAGGTTTTCAAAATTAAAATCATACTTTTGTTTATAAAATATACTTTATAAAATAAAAATCATAGTTTTGAAATAAAAAATCATACTTTTGAAAGGAAAAAGTCATACTTTTAAAATTTAAATCTAAATTTGATTTTACAAAATTACACTTTTAAAAATTAAAAAACGAACTCTTCATTTTAAACTACTATTATATAAAAACACTGATTTATGAAATGAAATAAGGAGTTCACCTTTAAACAATATTCATATATTAAAAAAATTAAATTAGCATAATTTTGTAAAATCATACTTTGAAAATTAAAATCATAATTTTTAGTACAATCATTCGTTAAAAAAACGATATTTTGTTTTCTTTTCTAATTTTATTTTCTCACTTCGCTTACTCTAAATATCGGAAATCATAAATACTTACGAAGTTATCATAAATTGTTTTCCGGAATAAGGTTAGTTGTACACTTTAACGTTTGATTATAATGATGAAAATAATTACATCCTAAAATAATTAAATATAACTCATATAGATAGGAATAGTTTTAATCATGAATATTGAAACCTCCCTTTTCATTATTAAAGTTTTTCCCAGTTAAGAATTGCATATGCGTATTTAAGCCAACATGTATTCGCTTTAGAATTGATAGACTGTGAAGTTGCATATAATTAACTTAAAACATACTGATAACGTATTTTTCGCTCAGCGATAATGTTCATACGAACGGGAAAGTTATACAATAATTTTAAGAAAACTATTCTGAAAATTTTAAAATAAGACAGCTTTTATTCTAATTGTAAGTAAGAAATACTTAGTTACATAATACCTTCTCAGTCTGTACGATAAACGTTTACTTTGGATCACTGTTAGGTTCAGCATTAATATATTATTCTATTAGTATATTTTGTACTTCATCCGGTTTTAGTAGTAGTAAATTTCGCAGGAAATATTTAAATATTTGCGAATTATTAAACTCTGCATTATTTAATAGGTACAAATTATACAAATGAAAAACGTTAATAGGAACTAGTAACACTTTACATGTATGTCTTCTTAAAGCGTTGTTTTCTTCTACTGATCTTCTATCGCATGTATGTCTTTGAACATAAGGTACATTATAGAAACATTCTGTACACACTAGAGGACCATGATCATATTTCCAGTTTTGAATTGCTTTAAATATGCACTCATGAGCAATGTTTAAAGTTATACAATTACAGGAGGTAAATGAAACCTTTCTATCTTGCAGAACACTATCACTTCGAGTATAATATTCTTCATTGTTTGAATGATACTCTACTTCTAGAATTGAAGAAGACACGGTGTGACTACGCGCGTTTTCTGGCAATGGTTCATTATCATCATTTTAACTTGAATCCACATAATAATTTATGGTTCTGTTTATACAGATATTTCAGTATATCTGGAATAGTAATATGAAATTAGTAAATATCTGTATATGAATGAAAAGGTAAACAAAAATATCTGATTTAATTATATATCTAGTTCACTTCTTTTTAACTATATACTTATATATATTTTAAATTAGATAAAGTAAACTATGTGTTTTAGTATAATATGCCATTTGAAATACATCAAGTAAATTAACCAAATTAAATTTTGTCTAATTGTGACCATATAATTAATAAATCAGCTAGTCTAATTTAATAAACTAAAATTTACAGTATAAGCATTCACTTCATACATATTATTAAATTTTAGAAAATTTTGTATTTCTTCTAGACTACTATCACCATGCAATTGTCTTTTAAGTTGTTTTAACTTTCATATATAATCAATAATTTATAATTAAATTTATATGATGAATTGTATTCTTTCGAGGAAAGAAGTGGGAAAGAGATAAATGTATAGCAAGGGTAGACGTGACACAGTTTGCCAGCGGTGCTGGACGGCACGCTTTACGGACGCGAAATGTTTGGGCAGCTATGCGGTGCGGGACGCGTTACTCACGTCAAATGGAATGGTGCGGGACGGGTGCTTTTACGAGCACGGACCGGAAGAAAGACATATTAGAATATAAACAAATGAATTAATTTAAATACTTAAATTCATGTGTCCTTGAAACTCTCTATATTAATTAATTAGATCAATGTAGAAGAGTCTTATATAAGATAGTTATTATGAGACTAATAATGTGAACAAATAGAGGAAATTCACGAATGTTTTCCTTAAAATACTTTCTATTTACTGTTATATTCTTATTTAATACATTAGAGAAAGATGTAAGAGCGAAATCTATTTAGTTTTAGTTTTGGTGCTTATTATTATTATGTTCTGAGTAGTAACGATGTTAATTTTTGTTTTCTCTCTTACACCTTTGATACTCGTTATTATGTCCTGTATTAAAGGGTGGGAAACTGATAAATAGTTGAAAGAGAAAGAATATAAATTTCATAGAAGACAACGTAATGAGTCAAATGTTTGTTCATATCACGGTGTAAGTAAGAAAACAACCTCAGAGGAAGAGATAACAAATTAAAATAATTGGATAATGAACTTACGAGGATTAAATGAAACAACATAAGACTATCAGAAGTGTGTAATAATGAAAAGCAGTTGTAACTACAATTAGGACATGCTTTTTACTTTGAAAGCAACGGAAAATGAAAAACTGACTTTATAATAATAATAATAATATTATTATTATTAATAATAATAATAATGTTGATCTCAAGACACGGATCACAGAAATTCAAGAAATTTCAAATAGAATCACATAAGGAGTAATTAACATAAACAGGAAATACCGTGTAAAAATCATACTAGTATATGTTCTAATAACATCACATCTGGAGAAGGAAGTCGAAGACCTCTACGAAGAGATACAGAAAATTTTAAATAGTAGCAAATTACATTACAAAATTGTACTACTCTGAAGAAAAACTGAGAAATGAAAATTCTGAATAAAATCTACAACTCCCAGAGGTATTAAAAGAAGAAGTGGATAAAGTACTTCGAGGGATGTAGAACGGAAAATCGTCAAGAGAAGATAGACAAGACAGAAATACTTAAATGAAAGAGGAACTTGTAAAATTATTCTCAATGTGTTTGAAAGAGATAGAAATAACCTCAACTTGGAATAATGGTCTTACAATTTTGTTATAGAAGAAAGGAGACAAGGAACGCGTTGAAAACTAGATCAATTAATTTATTCGCCCTTCTGTACAAAATGTCTACCAAATTTATTTTGAATCAAATTGAATGAGATTTAAATTTTAACCAGGGAAGGGAACAAGCCGAATTCCATCATGGATTTAACACAACGGACCCCATACAGGCATATGATGAAGTTATGGAAAGGACTAATGAATATGAACTTGCGCTGGGTCTGGGATTCATGATTCATAGATTTTTAAAAAGTTTTCGATTCGGTCTCCTTCTCATCAGTACTTAAATCACTTAAACATTATGGCATCGAAAATGGTTACATCAAGCTATTGTGAAACATTTATTCGACTGTCACATTTCTCATAAGATTACATCAAGAAAGTGAAAAATTAAAGTTAAAAAAGGGTAAGACAAGGAGATTTAATTTCTCTTAAACTGTTTCGTCGTCTCCTGGAGAGAGTGTAGTAGAATTTAAGGTTGGATGAGGTTGGAATTAAAATTAATAGTAAATACCTTCATCAGCTACAGTTCACTGATGATATAGTCCTGCTTACTACAAGTGCTGAAAAATTACAAACCAGAATCGAATAACTGAATAATGCGAGTTCGAAAATAAGTCTTAAAATGAATTTAAGTAAAAAATAAAAGTAATGTATAATAAACATGCTGTAAAGAAGGAAATCAAGATTAGCGGAGAGTCAATAGAGATAGTTAATGACTATGTTTATCTGGACCAGCTAAAACATTGAATACCAAGTTCACTCATGAAATAAATAAATGATATAAAATGGTGTGAATTTCCTTCGAAAAAATACACTTTATTTTCAAAATCAAACTACTAATGTGTTTGAAGCGTAAAGTTTATAATTGATGTGTCTTATCTATAATGATATATAGTTGTAAAAAGTTTCACATTCAATGTGTAAATGACTCAAAGAGTAAGAGCCATTCATAGAGCAATGGAGTGATGCATGTTAGTAATAACCAGGAGAAATAAGACAAATGAATGGGTTTCCGCACAAAGAAAGGTAAAAGATGCAATCAAGACTGTGAAGAGAATGGGCTGGTCACATAGCTAGACAAACAGGTGGGAGATGGACGATAAATGTGCTAAATTTGATTCGTAGAGAAAAGAAAGACTGAGACAACGTCCAAATGCAAGATGGGTAAATGAAATTAAACGTTTTTTCAGGATGAGGATAGCGATAAACCGAGACATGTGTAAAGAAAAGGTGGAGGCCTTCATATAGCAGTAGGTAGAAAATGACTGAATATGATAATGATCATGATATAAATCTTGGGAGTGCTAATTTAAAGTCTTTGTATTATCAATCTCACTATTATAAATCTTGGGAGTACTAATTTTGTCTTTCGATTATCAATAATTATTACACATGATTTCAATTGTGTCGTTTAATTCTAAATCTATTGTTATTACAACAGAATAGTATTGGTATCTTAGTAATGGTACAGTATACTGGACAATATGGGTCAGGGGCATAATAACGTTTACTGCAACCTTATTCCCCATTATGTCCCATGCGTGGGGCATAACAGAGAAAATTGCCATTTTTGGAATAAGTTAAAGAAAAACGGTTCCAAAATATTTTTTGCTAGGATTTCTTCGTAGAAGATTGTAACTGAATGTTCAACGTGTCTACCGCAAAACGAATTACTAGAATTGAGCTATTGGTTAACAATCTATATAAGCAAATATCTTATGTTATCCATTTTGCCCCATATTCCCCAATAATTACATCAACGGATTTTAAACTTAAAATTATGTACGTACTTAGTGCCTTGAAATCTAAATACAGAGTGATTCAATTTAAACGAACATCTTACTCAATAAAAATTCTTAAAAGAAAATGAAAAATTCTAATACAAATTTGTAGAAGAAAATTCACATTTTATTCAATAAAAGAATAATATTAAAGTAATTTCAAAAACAGCTGAATTTAATATTCTAATATTAGAGGTTATATACGTAATCATTTGTATAACTTGCATTTCGAACATGTTAAACATTTGTTGTGTTGGGTTAAGTGACTCAAATTATCTGTGCACTCAACAAAAACGACACTTCCTAATTTACCTGCAGCTCATCATTTTCATTGTAGTAGGTAGAGCTGTGGTTGGAACACTCACCTTTACATAATCTACACTGAAGTGTGCACGGGGCACTGACCCCACGGCATGAACATCGTGGTGTTTTGCACCCACATACTTTCTGGAATACTAGCTCTTTCCAAATCGCAGGTAGCGTGGACCACACTGGTTCCCATTTACCATCTTTATAATTCCATCCCCATGAAGATGACACTCCGGATTGGCTTCAGAGTTGCAGGCATTACCCGATTTTTGACCTGCCTGATACACTGCTCTCAAAGTATGTTGATGTAAAGCTGCACTTGATGGTGGTAGGGCCACAAGTAGTTTGTTAGAAAATAGATTCAATTCAATTAAATTTTGTTGCATCTTAGAGCGGTATAACCGCTATTGACATTGTCAAATATATAGGTCTTTTCTTGTTTCATTAACACAATGACTAGAAGTGTGTGAGTCATAGAATAGGGCTGTAAATCCTTCTAGAGTTGTCAAGTTGTCCGCAGACAGTGAAAGGGGTTTAAATTCATCTGTAGCAGCTGAGTATTTTGTCCACGTATTTCAAGGTATTTTCTTTCCGTTCGAAGAAGAATATGAAACCATGTGTGGAACCCACGTAATGGTTCTGCTTTATCGTCTCCAAGTGCCTTTGCAATACAAGGCCAGCTACATATCGCTTTCTAGCTCCTACTCCACTCAGAAGCCAAAGTTCCTCCAATCCCATTGCTTCCATCATATGCAATACTAATATAAGTTTGAAATACAAATCACAAAGACATCAGTATCACAAGCTCGAACTAGCTTTTATTATTTTATTACAATCATTTCGCAGAAAGTCAGGCCAGTCTCCCGATAATTTCCCTTCGTGAAGAACTTGACGACGTATGCCTTTACCTCGATTCTGACGTTCAATAAATTTTAAACTGCTTGGCACATACAGATCCCATACCACATCAATTCTTGAGACATTTCTTGAAGTACATTGATTGATTAAGTAAGCTTCAATACCTTTGTAATAGTCTCTGAACGTTTTCGCTCCTGGTTGCGACCGATTTTCATGTACCAGTGCAGCTCGATCGTAGACTATTGAGTTAATATTATTTTGAGCAGTGCCAACACAACTGGATAAACTTTCGAACTTCACTGCTAGGTCAGCTCTTGAAACAAGGCGAATTTGACCATTGACACTCAACGAAGGCGGACACTTTTGATTTTCGTGCTTGAAAGACTGAGATTCATATCACGTTCTCGACTGACTATAAAGAATCTTTGGAAATGACACATGTCAGTGGTTAACGTTTTTATGGATGTGCTGTTTGATGGTCTTGCACGTTTCTGAGAAAATATTCTTGTGTAAATTTTATGTATGGGGTCATTCCTCTCAATAAGTCGTTCACGCACAACGTTCGTACAGTTCTTTTCCATCCTTCTCAGCACAACGCAGAGCTTTCACACCTTCATCTTCAGCTATGAATCGGTTACCCATGGATACTAAGTTAGAGCTGCGATCAAAAATTGGGTTTCCTAGTTGAACAAAACTCTCCATAAGGGCATGACATTCATTGCGTTAAAGAAACGAGAAAAGGCCTATTTGCTAACAAGAACAAACTACTTGTGGCCCTACCACCATCAAGTGCAGCTTTACATCAACATAATTTGAGAGCAGTGTATCAGGCAGGTCAAAAATCGGGTAATGCCTGCAACTCTGAAGCCAATCCGGAGTGTCCATCTTCATAGGGATGGAATTATAGAGATAGTAAATAAATGTGAATCAGTGTGGTCCACGCTCCCTGAGATTTGGAAAGAGTTAGTATTCCAGAAAGTATGTGGGTGCAAAACACCACGATGTTCATGCCGTGGGGTCAGTGCCCCGTGCACACTTCAGTGTAGATTATGTAAAGGTGAGTATTCCAACCACAGCTCTACCTACTACAATGAAAATGATGAGCTGCAGGTAAATTAGGAAGTGTCGTTTTTTTTGAGTGCACAGATAATTTGAGTCACTTAACCCAACACAACAAATATTTAACATGTTCGAAATGCAAGTTATACAAATGATTACGTATATAACCTCTAATATTAGAATATTAAGTTCAGCTGTTTTTGAAATTACTTTTATATTATTCTTTTATTGAATAAAATGTTAATTTTCTTCTACAAATTTGTATTTAAGAATTTTTAATTTTCTTTTAAGAACTTTTATTGAGTAAGATGTTCGTTTAAATTGAAACACTCTGTATTTAGATTTCAAGGCACTAAGTACGTACATAATTTTAACTTTAAAATCCGTTGATGTAATTGTAGGGGAATGTGGGGCAAAACGGTTAACATAAGATATGCTTTATAGATTGTTAACCAATAGCTCAATTCTCGTAATTCGTTTTGTGGTAGACACGTTGAACATTCAGCTACAATCTTCCACCAACAAATCCTAGCAAAAAATATTTTGGAACCGTTTTTCTTTAACTTATTCCAAAAATGGCAATTTTCTCCGTTATGCCCCACGCATGGGACATAATGGGGAATAGGGTTGCAGTAAACGTTATTATGCCCCTGGCCCATATTGTCCAGTATACTGTACCATTACTAAGATACCAATACTACCTTTTGTAATAGCAATAGATTTACTATTAAACGACACAATTGAAATCATGTGTAATAAATATTGATAATCGAGAGACAAAATATAAGAAACATTAAACTACTAGCAGTTCCATATCTCGTAACAATGTAAACAAGCAAGTTGTAAATTTTTGAGTAATAATTAGAAAAACACATGTGAATTTTCAATACCGTTTTACCCTACGTTTCCTTACCCCGTTTTACCCCACGTTCCCCTACAAAAGACCTCCATAAGGTTATAACTCAGTAATTGTAACTCCGTAAAATGTATGGTGGTGAAAACTAGCAAAGAAATGGCTGAGAATTGTGTTGTTTGTGCATGTCACAATGTAAAGTGGGCAAAAACGTGCAAGAACTTTGGTTTATTGAACTTCAAAGTATAGATTAGTAGCCATTTTGAATCCTAAGGGCTGAAAATAAGGGTGCTGCGACTCAAATCACTTCTAATAGTATCACGCCCCACTGTGCAAAGTGGCACCTTTTCATCATAAAGTGCAGTTTTCTTTTACGTAAACCCTGTACTATGAGCTACGGTCACTCTCTACATTATTAGTTTATCGAGTATATTTTCTTTTAATTTGCAGTCTACTTAAATTTGAATTTCCTAAGTTAAATACCATATATAAAAGGTGATTTAAAAGCAGGGCTCAACCTACGGTGGGCACTTTTTTATTTTTAATAAATAAATAAGTGAAATTGAACTAACTTCAAAATATGAAAGTTTTCTAAGTTATCAATCCAAAGAGCGTCTTTTCATTTTTATTATAATCACTACTGAAGTAAGTAAGGATGAGGTAGGAAGCGGTAACAGCATTAGGAATTCACTGGGTGTGAGAACTGGTTTTTATAGTATGAGGTGAGTTTTTGCGCATGCGCAGTAAATAAATTACAAATCCGTCTAAAATATCACGGTCTTTACATATTATTATTAGTAACTTATTTTACGAATGCGCATTGTGAAAAGAAAAAACTAAACTTCCGTAATGTCCAGAAATTTCTATTCATATTAAAACTTTAGGAGTGGATCCCCATTTCATTATTTTTTTAAATTGAAATTAAACATATCACAGATTTTCTAAACAGCACCCTCTGTAAACTTATTTCATTAGCTTAGCAAGAAAGTTGCCACGGCAATTTTTCTTCTAATCTATACTGCAAGTTTTCAGCAAACTTTCTAGACGTTCTATAATATAAAACCTTAATTATTACAGTGACAGGGGCGGGCGGCGGTGGCGGGGCGGCGAAAACACGGTTGGAACTGATGAAAGAAAAAGTAAATTCCAATAATGTCGACAAAACTGATTAGCATTCTTTCCTTAGTTTTATCTAAACTTATGAACATAGTTAAATATCTAAAATGAATATGTTATTAATATACTTTTCTTTTGATGATATTCTTTAAATGTAGACTAGTTTCCAGTATATTTTCTTGTAATGTATAGTAGAAGTGTTCAGGAAGCACTTTCTAGATGTTAAAGAAACGTGTACACCCTCTGTAAACTTATTTCACTATCTTTGAAAGAAAGTTGTCACGGCAATTTTCTTCTATTCTATACTGCAAGTTTTCTGCAAACTTTCTAGACGTTCCACAATATAAAACCTTAATAATTACAGCGGCAGCGGCGAGGGCAGCAAAAATACGATTGGAAATTTTACTATCTTTGCAGGAAAGTTGCAACGGCAACTTTTCTTCTCATCTATACTGCAAGTTTTCAGCAAACTTTCTAGACATTCCATAATATGAAACCTTAATTATTACAGCAACAGCAGCGGGCTGCGTGGTAAAATACGATTCCCGGCCCGGTTCGGGTTACAACGGCCGGTTAGGCTCGAAAACGCTTAACACACAACGCTCGCTTAACACACAAAACACTTTCACGGCGCGCGGCTCGGCTCCGCAAACGCGTTTAAACTACCGATCTCGGTTTGGTCTAACGCGTAAAATAAAATATAAAAGCGAGCTTTACACGGTTACACATCTGCAAAAGCATTAAAATATTAAGTTTAATTTTTCTCAAATACAAACACGCGGGCCCTTTAAAATTATTATGTTTGCCGCAACTGTTTAATATCTATAACAAGCATAGGGAGTAAATACCCCATTCTCCCTCCCTACTTTATTACAAGCATATGATCTTTACTCGGTTACACATCAGCAAAAACATTATAATATTAAGTATATTTTTTCTAAAAAGAAACACGCTGGGCGCCTCTTTAAAATGACTATGTTCGCAACTGTTTAATACCTATTACAAACATAAGAAGTAATTCTCCCTTACTTCCTCCCTACTTGACTATAAGCATGAGAAAAAACTATGTAGAGTCTCTTTGCATGTGCATACATTATGTAATAACGCACAAGATATTCTCTGTCCTAGATATAACTTTCAGTCACTTTTTTTAAAAGTATTAGACATGTTGGTGTGGTGTCTAATGGCCACTGAGAGGGTTATACCTTCTATTGTGGAAGAGTTTTTGGGTTATGATTGTTTCTTTGATTGTTGATAGTCAAAGAGATTAAGATTAACTTTGCCACCTTACCTAGCTTCGAAGCTAACTTTTTGTATTTTTATTTGGGTCATGTCGTTCTAGAAGTTATGTGCACGTTCGGGATGACAGTGGGGACCGGTCCTCCGTCCCTTGAGAGGTATTGTTAGCTGTTTGTGGTTTTATGCGTATGATGGTATAATAAAATCAGGTGGTTGCGGATCTATGAACGCTGTCAGGTGTGGGACTTCTGGGTGCTTGTCTGGCAGGGTGAAGAGATAGAGACTGAACAAAATACCTATTGGGCGTGGTACAAAAGCTCTGTGTGGTGTTTTATGGGTTGCGTCATGATGCATGCTGTCGAGAAGAAGCGGATGGTAGGTTTCGTATCGGTCAGTGATATAGCGGATTCTCAGTGTTTCTAGATGGTATAGTATGTTTGGCATCGTGACTCGTTCGTAGAGTTCAGCAACTGGACTAGGGAGTTTGATTCGGTGTGCTATGCGGAATGCATGTCTTTTTAGTATTTTTAGTTTATTGTAAAATTTTGCTTGTGCTGGAATCCAAGCGATGTGGCCACATGTCAGAACTGGGCGGAGAAAGGCTTTGTAGGTGTTAAGTATGGCAGTCGGATTGATGATGCTCCACGAAGTTCCTGTCATTCGTTTTAGTAGGTTTAGACGGTTGTATCCTTTCTTGGTGAGTGTTTTGAGATGTGGATTCCAGGTGAGATGATAATCGTAGGTGAGTCCTAGGTATTTTACTTTGTGGGTAGGTCTGATTGGAGTTTGCTGCACGTGTATAGTTAGGTTACCCGGGTTGCGTCGAACTCTGGTGCGCTGTTTTGGTGGTATAAAGAGAAAAGCTTGTGTTTTTGCAGCGTTGATAGTGAGTTGCCACTGATCACACCATTGACTAAATGTGTCTATTACAGCTTGCATTGTGCGGTTTGTGCTGTTGCAAGGAAGTTGTCAGAAAGTTATATATGTACCGGATATATGCCATTGGTAGTTGAAATTGGAGAAGCTTCCATAGTAGGCCTTGGTGCCAGACTTTATCGAACACTTTCTCCAGATCAAATAGTACAAGACAGGAAGGTTTGTGGGTGTTGTATTGGTTTGTGATGTAGTTGGTGAGTCGTAATAGTTGGTCCTGGATACTGTATCTTGGTCTGAAACCTGCCTGGTGGTCTGGAAGTAGTTGTCTGTCCTGTAGGTGGGTGTGGAGGCGGTGTACCAGTATACGCTCGTGTATCTTGCTAAGAGTTGGTGTCAGTTGTATTGGTTTATATGATGCTACGGAGTCAGGTGGTTTGTTAGATTTGAGAAACATTAGTGTTTTTGATGTTTTCCAGTCTGCTGGGATATATCCCGTTCGTAGGATGAAAGTATATATGACTGCAAGTAATATCAGTAACCTTGGTGGTCCTTCCTTTATGTGTCTATAGTTATACTATCGATTCCAGGGCGGTATTTTTCTTATGTTCTATTGCCTTATTGATATAATTGCTTGTGATAGGTATGGTAAGTTGTCTGTTTTTATTGATACGGTGGTGTTCGTTTAGCTGTAGTTCTGGTGAATTTAGGCTGAATCGTTGGACTGGATGGTTTCTTGCTATGTCTGTTTTGAGTGGTGTGAATATCTTCTGTAGATAGAGTGCAACGGCGTCAGCTTTGTTCCTTTCTGTATGTATTGGTTGGTTATTCTCCAGCAATAGGTATGTTGATTTTGTGTGCTTGCCTGTAAGAAGATTGAATCTTTTCCAGAACTTGGTTGGATCGTCTGTATCTCGGAGTTGATTTCACGTTTTGATCCATTGACGGAGTTTGTATGCTTTCAGATAATTATGCACAGTTCTTTGCAGTTGGCGATGTAATTGTAGTGAGGCTGAATTTCTGGTGTGGATATAATCTCTGTAGTGCTGTCAAGAGCGGCGTATCAAAGCAATGTATTGTGGTGGTAATTTTGGTCGATGTGGCAAAGCTGTGGTTTTGTGTATGTGCTTGTCAGAAGCTGTTTGTAGAGTGGTGACGATTTTTTTCTAGAGCTTGGTACAGTTCGTCTTCGTTTGTGGGATCCTCTGTATTTCGTAGTTGGTTGGTGATGTAGTTTCTGTATTGATTCCAGCCTGCAAGATCATAGCGGATCGTTGTTCGTTGTGGTATTGCGTCTGCTATTGTTTGTAATCGTCGTTGTATTATCAGTTTTATTGGTACATGATCGCTTCCAATAGTATCCAAGACTTCGATATGGCAACGGTTTAGTAAGTTCGGCGAGAGAATTGCTATATCTGGTGTTGTTTGTGAGATTGGTCTAGTATGCTAAGGTAGTTGTTGTAAGATACCCAAGGTTTGGGTGTGAATGTAGTTTGTGAATAAGTTTCGTTGTCGATCAGATCTACTGTGTAAATTGATGTCAGCCAGTATGATATAGGTTCGGAGATTATTTGAGATATGCTGGAAAAATTCAAGCGGTATTTGATGACGAGGCCGTACATATATTGTGGCAACTGATATTGAGATATTTTTTAAATATATTGTTGATATAAGATGTTCTGGTTGCTGCAGGTTTGGTATTGTGTGTAGTCTGTGTGGTATTGATGGCCTGTAACTTATGACGACTCCGCCGCTCGCTCTTAGCATTGGCATATTGCTTTCGTAAAAGATGGTATCCAGGAATTTTGCAAGGTGTTCTGACATTTAGGTAAGGTTTCACTTGCGAGAAAAGCATGTGCTTTTTCTTCTAGCAAGAGTGCTTCTAATCGTGTTTTGTGTGTAAGTAGTGACCTAATATTTAGGAACAGTGCCACTATGTCTAAATCCATTATGAGGTTGTGCTGTTGCTGATGTTTCGTTTGGCGGAACTGTGACGAAATGTACATATGGACCGGAATACGTTGCATGAAACGCCATATGAAAGATTTGTTTAGCTGTTCTTTGTACCTGTTGTATAATATGCGGTCTTTGTGCTGGTTGTACATTTTGAAGATTTAGTGTGATGAAGGCCAGAAGTTCTTCTACGGTGACAGGTTGGTTCAGTGTTGGATGTTTTTCTGGATTCTCGTCTGTTGCTGTGATTTCTGGTACCCTGAGCGGTACGACGAGTTCTGGTTTGTCTGCTGCCGGCGGTGGTTTTTCTTTACATTGTAGCTGTAAGTCGGATGCTGTTCCTGGCAGGTTGCACATTTTGGTGGTAGTTGCATTGCCGGGTTGGATGTGGTCCAGCGCAGAACTCACATATAGGTATGTTATGACATTGTGCAGTATTGTGCGAGTTGTAGCTCTGGCATTTCTCGCATCGAATAGGTATGGGTGCCTGTGTTCGGGACGGCTCTACCCGGTGACGTTTCCAATATATAAATGCAACAAGAGTGAGTAGGTCCCTAACTGTTTCCTGTGATGTTGTGAGGACACGTACAAGGTATGTTGGCCCGTCCTTGCATTTGATTCGCATGATCTTTGTGAACTCGTATTCTTCTTGCCTTAGTTCTTCTGCTATTTCCTCGTCTGTCCAGGTTGTGTCTACACCGCATATAACTACAGATAGTTGTGGTGATTTGCGTGGTGGTTCTGGTTGCTTAGGTCTCTGAGAGGCAAGATTTACTAAGGTTGCAGATTTTCCGAATATCTCTAGACTGTGTTTATTCCTGATGTTAGTTGCAAGGTTTGCATCAGATATCTTTATTATCATACCGTTTCTGGTTGGGATGATTTGTTCTATAGATTTTCGCGAGAGATATTTACAGATCTGCAGTAGTATTTGTTTAGAGTTTTGGCATTTAGGGTCGTAATTACTTAACAAAAATGAGAATGTTTTCTGAGAATTTGAGGCTGAGTCGTCAATAGTCATTTGTTCAGAATTGTCGCTATCGCTGTTCGTTTACAAGTGCTGCTTCTTAGATGGTGCTGAATTACTCTGTTTCCTATCTATGGATTCAACTGGAGTGCGGGACCGAGAACGAGATGTTGTTGCTACATTGTCTAACCGTGATTTCATGCCAGTAACCGTTCGCCATGAGCCTGGTGGTACAACCGTTTGTGTGAGTCCTGGATGTTTTCCGTCCGCCATATTATTAGTCAATCCTAGGGCCGAAGCCCATGAAATAATGGAGGAAAAAGAATGAAAGCGAGAATCAAAATGGCTGATCAGTCTTTGTGCAATGACTGCCGTCTCCAAATAACTTCACCCTCCGACAATTAAAATTACCGTTTTTTTGTTGCTAGTGGCACTCCCAGAAGCGTGAAGATATTAGTAAGTAAGGTTCGTTGGCCGTATTTTTAACTGGCTTCACTCCCAGTAGCGTGAAGATGTTAGTAAGTAAGTTTCGTTGACTGCACTTTTAACTGGTGGCACTCCCAGTAGCGTGAAGATGTTAGTAAGTAAACTTCGTTGACCGTATTTTACACTTGTGGCACTTCCAGCGTAGAAATATGTAGGCTGTCTCACTTATTTACTTTGGGGTGGGACCCAGAGCATTTTGCAAGACTTTAGACGTTGAAGATGTATCTAACTTCACCCTCCGACACTGATGTATGCCGTCAATCCTATTGTGGTCGTATATATGCTTTTTTCGCCTGTACGTCTGCTATACAGGGTCCTCGCTAGCACATTAACGAACCACAGCTAGGCTAGGTTAAGTTCAAAACTTGGTTAGATTATCTCTTACCCTCCGACACTGAAGTATGTCGTCGATCCTAAAGTGATTGTACACGTACCGATCTCTCTTATGCGTATTCTACACAAAGTCATCGGGGGCACGCTAACTAGTCACAGTTGGGCTAGTTTTTGAGTCTGTTCTGCCACTGAATTCAACTATCTCATAATGAAGAAAAATAGTAATTTCCTATCTATGTGTAGCAAGTTTACATTGTCTGTATGAGATTATTTCCTCTAATTTTTAGATTTTAATGATTCAATTCAAATAACATTATTATCAGAAGAAAATAGAATAATAATAATCTTTCTTTTATTATCACTTTACATGTACTCTAAGTGTAAACGTAAAAAAATGTATTCAGCGCAGTAGTGTATGACCTAATACTAGTCAATTCTCTCATTTAAATATAATCATCACATTCCAAGCTAATGGATTTTAGAGATAAATCACTATATTCCATTACTACCCTTTTACGGTAGGTATATGCACTTAACACCCCTTAGCTTTTAGATAGTGGTGAGATAAGAGTTACTACCACTCTAAAACCACTTAATGGAGAGTGTTTTTAAAAGAATGTATGGATAAGAGCTTCCATTAGACTAATGATATAGGTAAAAGCACTCAACACCACTTAGCTCGTTAAATAATGGTAAGATATCAGTTAAAACCAGTAAATGGAGAGTGCTCTTAAAAGCATGTACGGATAAGAGCTTCCATTAGTTAAATTATATAGGTATGTGCACTTAATACCACTTAAGTCGTTAGATAATGGAAAGATAATAGTTATGACTACTTTAAACCACTCAACTGAGATAATAAGTAGTACAT
>JAGDQP010018173.1:0-34352 GCA_022664845.1 Lepisma saccharinum
ATAGCGAAATTACGAAATCAAAATTTAAGCCAGGACATCTCTTGTGTCTTGAATTCGTATCCCCAACACATACTCAGTATGAGCGGATAAATGCTATTATGGTTGAAATCCTGAAGAATCTGACGTAAGCAATATTCGGTATGTAGCAAATTCGAAACAAAGCTTAGCTCTGGATATGAGCTAGTACAGTATTGTTGGAACTTTTTCAGTACTTAGTATCTTTGCCAAAAATTAAAACACTGCAACTGCTTTGAATGATGGTTTCATCAAATTATCACCATTTTTTTAGAAAGAAAAAAAACAATAAAAAATTAGAACTTCGAGGTCAATTCGGAACATGGTGGTTCGTAGTTTTTGACACTTTGCACGAAAGATTATTGTTCAAGCTTCTATTAATACTGTCTAAAAGTACTGCCCAGGTCAAACAAACAAAATGCTTTTCTTCGTACTGTTGGATTTTTCGTAGTAATTAGTTCAAGGTAATCTAGTTTTTCAGAAGTAATAAAAATTGCGCCTTGCAAAATTCATTTAGACAAAACAATAAATATAGTTAATAACATAGCTTCCCTCGTGCCTTACTGCAATCCATGCAATTACACAATAAAACCTACATCCATCATTGTACACATGTGCCTTGCAAGTGGAATGTTAGTGTGTTAACCTCCTTTCTCAAAATAATCACTGAAAATTTAGAAATCCCTTAGAATATTCGATTAGGCTCAATTTCTATCATCACGTTGCACTTTCAAGCACAAGTCAGTCCCGATGTCCAAAAGAGACCAAACGCACCGTGATTTGCACGACACATTCCCAAATGATAATTGCACCTGGATATTCAGAACAAATACTATGAATGTAAATATGAATTCTCTTTATTTTAAATATACAGAATGAATACGCATATTGCGTTCCCAGCACATAAAAGGAAGATAATGTTACTATCACCTCATTCTTTTCCTTACAATGAAATACACGATCTAACATGTGCTTTACAAGAATATTACTTGTTGGCAATATCTCTCCGAAGGTTCATATCTGGAGCCATAATACACATCATCTCAAAACATATCCAAGTGAAAAATTATGTAACAACAAGCAGACAAATATGACATAAGCCGTTTCAGTTGTCCTACAACAGAATTACTGCAGTATTAAATCTTCGAAGGGAAGCTTTTTCATTAGCTCAAAAATCATGGTAGCAACCAATGAATTAAGGCAAACGTAACTTTTAAAAAAAAACTGCCATCAAATTTGAAAAGAAGCTGCGGTGATATGATCTTAATCCAAAGCTTTGAACACTTTAATAGGGTCACGCTTTGCCAATGGGATCCGAGTAGGAGTTTGACCTATCAGAAAACATACTAGAACCCGGTATTCGGTTGAAAATCTTTCTGAAACACCAATGTTCAATAACGAATAATGATTTTGTCTTTCACTCACCCACGGACGAGGTCCTGGTTCTCCTATCGACGGATATGAGTAATAAAACCTCTTGCAAAAATTTAAATAGGCTCGTTTGTCCTTCAACACTTTTTCACCACCAACACTGAAGATCATTTCCACACACGCATCAATAACTGTTTTTATTATGTGAGGATTGCCCTGTCGAAGTTCTTGTTCCACGTACGAATCGAGAACTGGTAATGGGATATGAGGGACGTTGAACAGTTCAAAGGCTCCGTATTCTGAAAATAGCATTTTACTCAATTACCAAACAATTATGCATGGGTGTGTTTACATGCTCTACTCTTTCTTAACAACTTTCAGAACTCTTTCAGAACATTCACTTGATGAGAAAAATCTATTAAGCTAGAAGATTCCTAATACTGATAACAGCAATGATAACGTATGAAAGGTATCACATCAAACAAGGCTAAATGCCATTTTCACTTAACATTAAAAAAAAAGAAACTATGTTAGTTTTGCAATACGTATGTTTCCCTTTTACTTTTTGTAGTTATGACTTCGAACAATTAATTCGACTTGTAGGAACTTTTTTTTTCTTCGCTATGTTCGTAATTCTTTATTGGTATTTAACCCGTACGATACGACACCTTTCATACTAGTTACAGTGGCTAAAGTATTACCAAAAACTAAATAATAGTTTAGACTTATACCGCTTACCTTCGTCTGCGTTAAAAATAATGGGTTTTCGCTTAAGAGCATCTGATTTTGAACCCTACAGTTTGGTGGCTACTACTGGAAAGAAAATGCGACTGAAAGTGTCGCCAGAGTCATCTAGCGGCAGGCTTCAAAATCACGTGCTCCTTGGCGCAGACGAAAATAGGTAGGCGGGATATGCCTATCTTATTATTCAGTCTATGGTATTATTTCAAAGTGAAAACTTGTTTACCGTCGAAGAGAACGGCATAAGCCTCGTGAATTACTACGATTCCATCACATTCAGTCTGCATAGGAAGGTTCAAATTTCTTCAACTCTAGTAATGATATGTTGATGTGATACTGCAGAAGTAAATGAAGGTTGGAGACTTGCAAATAAATAAAAAAAACAACATGTTACCAAGAACTGAGTAGTCCTATGTTATTCCGTTGAGGAAAACAACGAATGGAGGTATAGTCAAGAGGCAGAGGTATTTGGAGATGGCGGAACGGAAAAAAAAACACACTGCGCATAGTATGCTGCCGAATCAAATACCATCGTTAATTTCATAGTGCGTACGTTTAACTATTCTATGAAAGTATTACTATTATTCATAGTTGCGATTCATGTTTTGCACTCATTGGCTCTAACCCAGTATCTGTGCTCATTCGTTACCTTAAATTTCTGTACGTGTAATGCGAGTGTCATTATGGCTGACTTTAAAGTTTTTTTTTTTTTTTTCTAGTTTAGTTTCAAGGTCGGGTGTCTTACAAGATCTTTCTGTACTATGCTGTAGTACGTACGTAGAAATGCAGATACACAAAAGAACGCAAATTTGTCACTGGATCTTTCTAGTTGTTCGTTTGAAGAAGGTACGTTTTCACAGAGATGCTTAGTATTGTTTTTCCGAAAAGGGGGCTATAGGCCAAATAAGTTTGGGAACTTCTGTTTTAAACAAACACAATGTATCCCACTATGAAAAAGATAACTTGCTAACTGACCTGGTGGGACCAAAAATTAACTACACAAAGGAAACGAACTACTCCGCCGAAGACTTCCGTTGAGATGTTCTATTCATTAACATTTTGTAATTACTAGATATGTGGATAACCATTTACTAAATTTAGCCCTAACATCAGATTTTTAATTACTAAACGTACCATATCAGAGACAAAAACAATGGATCACCTTGTAATCTTTGCAAGACCCTGTCCACAATGAATTACGGCCCGTTGAATAAATCATAGATATAGTCTTTAGGTCTGATGAAGTACTCAATCTGAGATATATTTTTTTCGTCACAGCACTTATTATTATTGTTACGACCGCGGTTAACTCAAGGAGTGGTCCATTATTTGTCCCCGACTGTACATGCACACTAACTCACCTGTGTAGAACGTGCATCCGGAAGCAGGAAACCAGCTGAAGACTTCTAAACCAGTGTTTTGAATATGCAGCGTGTCCACATATGTTGACGATGAAGCAGTACACAGTAGTAGTAGTACTAGTACAATGCCATTTTCTTTTATTTGCATAGATGCTAATATCCTAGGCTCATACACATTTATTAAATGTATTTTGTTTCTTGGACATTCGTTAATTGTTAAAACAGTCAATGTAAAACTCAACAAACGATTTCAATGACCCAAAAATGCACAAAACAACGCATTTTAAAGGTTAAAAGTTGCCACATTTACACTTAAGCTCTCAATTTTACTTGTATATTTTCTTAGAATTGTGTTCATTCTTTCGTTCATGACTGGGAAACAAAGCACTTTTAATCCGGTCACTTTTAATTATGGAATTCATAGATCATAAGATTAAACTGAAGCACTGAAAAAAAAAAAAGTAATCCAAAGTTCACTAAATTCGTACTATGCAGGAATGTGTGTAACTGATAACATCAAACTAAGTCACTACTGAGATGCTCTTTTCAGTTTTTGCCTTGTTGTACGTATCTTCTGCGAAAGTCTCTTTGCAAATCTGGCCTGAAAGGAGTAATAATAAATCTCTTATAGGACATGACTGTTCCAAAACTGCACAGGAGACAGCCACAATAGTGTGAAGTTCCAAGCAAGTACTTTGTATTTAAGACTGCTGTGGTTACATTAAATAAAATTTACTCTAACTTCCAGATAACTGATAAGACTTCAAGTAGCCTCTGAATCTACCATTCTTCTGTAGGTCTGTTATTTCGACATCAACTTACAAAGCCCTTTTCTGATAGATCTGTTTGTTTCCAGAAGTTACTTACGCAAAATAATTGGTTTGCTTGATCTAACAACTAATATAAAAATGTTTGCTACATATTCATTCTTACTTTGTGCATCAAAACGAAAATAAGTCATTCCCTGTCTAAAAATTTGCGTGCAGACTCGACTAGCATGACCTTTTCTACTTTATTCAACATCTAATGTATTTGATTTAACTCACCCACGGAGGATTTCCTGGTTCTCCAATTGATGGGTATCTCATGTAAAATTTCTTGCAAAAAATTAAGTACGCGTATCTATCCTTCAATACCTTATCAGCGCCAACGTTGAAGATGGTTCCTACACAAGCATCAGTGATTTTTTTAATTATCTGCGGTGACATGTTTCCTCGCTGAAGCTCCCTTTCAGTGAAAGGGTCAAGAATGGGCAATGGAATATGTGGAATGCTGATTTCAAAGGCATCTCCAGGCTCTGAAAGTAGTATTCATTTCTGTATTACCAAAACATGGTCACCACGTGTTTGTTTCTTTCAGACAAGTTATCAATGTATTACTCACTGGGTATTACCCTTTTACTTTGATCTGTCAGCCAAGAAAAAAGGACGAGCCTCTTCTCTTACTCTCTAGTCAGTTACTGAGGTAGCAGCAATCATCAGAATACAATTACTTGCTCCAAGCACGATTGACGAATCTGATCGACTGATTGCGAATTCCTTAAGCGGTCTTAATATTCGCGTCCTCCTTTTAAAATATATTTAAAAGTACAACAAATGATGAGTAACAATATTTTAGAAAGCATCCCCGATAACGCTTAGAAAACAATGTCAGATGCAGTAATCAACACTTTCGATGTGTTCGCTCACGTGGAGAAACTTGAACATTGTAACTCCATAATGTTTTCACATTCCTCGCATCAATGAAGTCATTTCAAAATATGTAGTACAGTAGAAACTCTGAAGTCCGACACGAATCTCTATAATCCGCCAAGGCCCGGTCCTCTATGTCGGACTACAGAGACTACTGGGTAGTCTTAGTAGTCCGATACAGATCTCAATAATCCGACAATACGACAAAGGCCCAGTCCCATCTCTTATATACTCTATGTAGTCCGACACGTATCTCTATAATCCGACAGTCCGACAAAGGCCCAGTCCCATGTGTGTCAGATTACAGAGACTACTGGTAGTCTAGTCCGGCACGGATCTCTATAATCTGACAAGGCCCTTTCTCGTGTCAGACTACAGAGAATTTACTGGTAGTCTCTGTAGTTCGACATTTCGCTAGTCCAACACGGATCTCCACTATAACCCGACAAGGCCCGGTCCCATATGTGTCGGTCTACAGAGACTCTACTGTAGTTCATTTGGTGGGTAATAATGAGTATTATCGAGGCCACTCTGAAAAAATGAGAGGAGGTGACTCTCAAAGGCTGGTAGGTTTTAAAAAAAATGTTATTTTTGACCTATTTTAAAATGTTCTTGTAGTACAAAATTTATACAGGTCGCCTTTGGTGAACACTGACTGGGAAGTCCAAGGCGTAAAAGAATATCCAATATTCTCGTACTCCCAGTGTAGTGTAACAGTACTTATAAAGAGTAGAAACTTAGGGAAGACCAGATGACAATATTCTGAAGTGCGAATCTGATACTAGTGTTAATTCTTTACATGGACTTAGAAACTGTTTATAAATCGAGGACGCTCAACCCAAATTTGAAATCAAATTCTACCTGAGCTAAACAAATGAAAAGGATTTGACAGTTTCTCTCACCTGATTAAATACAGACGCTGAACTCAAATCTGTAATCAGTTTTTCTCTTGCGGATTTTGGTTAACATTTTTCTCTAGTTTTCGTCTGAAGAATTCATAATTCAATTTAAGACCATCACCTTTTGCACAGCTACGAGTATATCCCAGGTTGTTCGGAAATAAATAGCCGTTATCTACGGTTCATGTTAGGCAGAGGAAAACATGTGCGAAGGAATCGGCCAAGGTCCAAGCTTTCATCCTGACATTTGCCTGGTGCGACTGAGGAAGAACTGGAAAAATTCAAGATGGTCGACCCCTGGGATTGAACCTTGGATATCCGGATGCGACATCACGCTCTGCTGCCAAATGAGCTACGGCCGCTCAGTTTGTTGGTGACAAGTATGGGGAATATGGATATCGCGAGAGTATTTATGACAGATGTTTTGGAACTTTTGGCACGTGAGGCTCAGCGTTCTCTGCTAAAAGCAGAAGACCCTTCCTGTTGATCACCGAAGGCTGCTTTCTACACAATTGCTATCTTCAATTTCTGCACAGTACGAGATAGCGGTAATTGTTTCACCAGGAGTGCTGTTCACCATTGGTGAAATTCCCTGTCGGTGGTGCGCGGATCTGCCTCCATACTTGTCTTGAAAGCGTCCTTATCCATCCTTAACATACCTTCCTTATCATAAAGATTCATGTATCAGCACGAGATTTTTCAAAGCAATGACGCACTATCGATTTTGAAAGACGTCCACATTGCGACACGTTTCTGTCGCCGTGTCCCAGATTAAACTCATGCAACAAAATTACCCTTAAATCACGATGCTCCAACCTATTATAATACGTCCTAGACCCTGCAGCTACACTTTATATGGCGTTAAGGCTGTCTGTTGCTTTGATCTTCAACGGGTATTGTTCACAGAAGCATCGGTCCAGTACAATAGGAGGCAGGGAAGGTTGAATAGACATTATGCATTTCGGTCAGTTATTTCCGATCACCCTGGTATCGTTACCATTCGTCGTTTCGAATACGACCACCTAACAAATATTTTCTGAATATACGGACACTAGGACTGGTGGTTTTTTAATAGCTACACAAAAGTCAAATAACAGTAAGAATCTTATTCTTAGTCTAAAAATGACTATTCATAAAGTCAAAAGTTCAAATAATTTATTTCCCAAAGAGAAATCACAAGAATACATAGGGACCAAAAACGCTTTACAACTATCACAATAAAATACTGAAAATTGGTCAGGGCGACCTTGTAGACACAGATCCAATTTCACTTCCTCTTCAATAATCCAACGCTTCGAATGTGAATACAAATCACAAACAACGGAACATCGTAAACAAGGGTGGTCTCTAAGCTGGACCCTACCTTATTCACGACTATCATGTGTAAAATAATACGATATATCGGAATTTATCCAAGTTAAACAACTGCATATTCGTTGAATTAAACTTATATAAATTGAATTTACGGGTTTTAGATGAAGAATTCTCCATCTCCAGACCACCTTAACTGAATTCAATTGCTTGAATCTCTCTCTCTCTCTCTCTCTCTCTCTCTGAACTTTCACTTACAATTCTTGAAGAATTATTTCGCTTTCAATCACAGTAACAGGAATTGATAATACTGCTTATTATTCATAAGATCTCCAGCAAAGTTATCTGGAGATAATCAAGTAATAATGACAAGAATATTTATTGGAGATGTTTAACTGTTGAAATTTCTCCTACAGAATATACCACACTCAAAACCGCACCCACACATAATATTGTACGCAATGAACTAGCTATTCTGATGTGACTATGTTGCCCTGAAGATAGAGTACGTTCTTCTAAACTTTTTCAAACACATGATTGTACACTGCAAGTGTCTGTTCACATCCCATCATCGTAGGATTAAGTCTGCACTTCTCTTTATGTCGTAACTTCCGCATCTTCTGGGAGAGACGTTTGGCGAAGAAGGCCTGAAATACAAAGGGCCGAATACACTACCATGTTTCTGAATTGCAGTTATCTTCACATTTATTCCCTTTTTAAAAGTAAGCTTACCAGGGTGATTCATAACTTAGTAGTTTATTTAAGGCGTGTTTTCTGAGTAACGCATCAAAGAGCGAACAATAATGTGCACCGGTGAAATACATATCATAGAACGCATGTGCTTTAAATGTGTCCGACACTGCTAGAAAGATGAAAATTTGACGGGAGATTTTTTATTTACTAATTTATTTAAAGATTAACTGCTGCTTCGGTAACCAGTACAATTTGTAGTGTTAAAAGGAACAGTGGACTGTTCACACACGGGACGCAAAATAGTTCCAGCGTTTCCAATCTGGCAGCATCAGTGAGAGAGGCCGAGATCAAGTCGCTCTTCGACCACCTATTGGAAGATTATGCATGCTGAATGTTGTTCAACGGAACCCCGCAAGTGTCAAGGTGTTGTCAATAGAGGTTGTCTGTCCAGTAGACTTGTCAAGATGCACTAAGGTCACTCAATGACGTAACACCGTAACAGACTTGGAAACCAGTCACTCTATGTTGCCAACTGTTGGAAAATGCACGTGACATGCTATTTTGGTGGCGAATCGTCACTGGTGATGAAAACTGACCATTTCTACACGGCAAAACCAGGAACTTCAAGCGCCACAAGCAATGGTCCAGACTGCAGAGCGATTTGAAGAAGAAAAAAAAGTGTGATGATCTATATTTGGTAGGATCGGGCCGTGAAAGCAACTATATGAACATCAAATTACCGCAGCTTCATCTTTTCTTAGTGCTTAGTGAAAGCAGTGTGACCAGTTCTGAACTAAGAACTCAATTGTTTGGAATCAAGCTGTTACCAGAACCGCCATATAACCCGGACCTTGCACCCACGGATCTCCCTTCTAGATCTATGGAGCAATTTCTCAGGCGCATGTAATTCAATTATATAGAATATGAAAATGGAAAAGGCAATTTTTGATCTCCAGCCTGGCGAAATAGTGCCGGTGTAGGATTGTGGCTAAAACTAAGCGTCAGCAGAGAACTGTACAAAAAAAATGGCTTGTACTCGGCTGAATTACTGCACTGTATACGGTATGTATTCACCCAAAAATGCACATGCCTGTGATAGCGGTTTCCGGCATTGAAAATACAATCGCTCGTACTTTTGAAATTCTCCTCCTCTGTCCACTTTTATCGTGTAATTTATTTATTCTTGCGACTTTATCTCCACACATCACCAAATATTGACTGTTAGTTACCTGAGACGAACTGAGAACAATTTAGTACTATCATTAAGATTAACGGTTACTTTTCTTTCTTCGAAAGCAGTATCTATATACGTACTGAATCTCAATTCTCTAAAGTTACCAACATTTGCTTCAATTTTCAAAGTTCCCACTCACATTTGACTAGAATGAACTCTCCAAGTTTTAGGTAACTGATAATTTTTTAGAATAATACCAATGTAGTAGGTATATAATTTTCACATAGTTCTGATAGACGTGATATATTCTTAGTCAAAGAGTCAGTTAAAGTAAAAAATTATATCTGAGAGAATTCTTTAAATATTCAGAAATCAAAAATAAAGTATATGCAAGCATTTTGTAAATTATATTTAATAGTTTAGATTAAAACAATTCTAACTTTGGCCTTTATCACTGCACTGTTTACTGTAATTATTTTAAATTAATTTGGCTAATATTTTTATTTCACTTTTACCCCTGAATGGAATGTGTGTGTGAAATTTTAAACATTAGCTTACAGTTAGTTCATCCTCCAATAATTCGTCATGTTCTTACATATACCATAAATTAATACCGTTGATACAAAACTTTTCTAATTCCCAAATCTAGTGCTCATACGATCTTAAATATTAAAGAAATCTTTCCAAAACTTTCAGAAACTCTTACCTTACAAACGTAATCTTTACTTAAGCACCTTGCGCTAAATTGCTATGCAAGTGAGAAGCGACGTCGCTGAGACTTCCAATAAACAAACGGAACGGAACTTCATACGCAGTAATGTCACATGGACACAATTAGTGGAAACCTTGCAATGAAACATCTTCTCCAATGTAAATTTGAGACCACTAGCTTCTGCTGTGCTACTTCTTTGAGGCACGTCTTATTATAGCAAAAAATGTTCAGAAAAGCAGAAAATCCGTATTCAATATTCCCCGAATTTTTAATTCTTTTTAAAAAACTAAATTCACGGCCAATTTTTAAGACTTTCGATTTGTAAACTGACTTTCCTGATATTTCCAGGTATTCTAGGTTAGCGGAAACTTGAGTTTTATATACACCCACTAGAATTGCAATACCACACTGATCAAAAGTATCCAACCATGTTTCCAAATCCCACTGCAAGTTGAGAAATTTATCACTGGATCCTCCTCTGCGTGTGTGACAGGTATCACGAGTAACTTAAGTAGGTGACACTGTTTATTCTCTGATGTATAATGTCACATGGTATTTCTGATTTACAGAACCATGAGTGAATGTGTGGAACAACATTACTGCATCAAGTCTTGTCAAACTGGAGAATATGCAAAATGGGCAAATCATAATATAAAACTTGTTTTCAGAAGGGAGTGTGTGGTGGTTGCTCAGATTAAATACTGATAAATCCGGATCAGCGACGCACCAACATCAGCAGTATGTGACGAAAATTTTCGTACACCGTCAACAAGCAAAATCCAACGCAATGTCGACATTTCCTTGTACTGAGAAATCGTTCTGTAACGATCAGAAAAACTTAACGAAACAAAGATTCCTTTCGAGTTCAGTGTAATCAATTTTAACTGAAGAATATTATATTATGGTGGCGACAAAGTTGGCACTTCGTCCAAATACAAGATATCACAGGTCTAGGAAATCTATTCACCAGACATGGTTCCATGAGACGTCCATTGAATAATTACTTCTTTCCAAGTAAAGAAGAGACTGTGGGAAATAATAAGACCTTCTCTTCTAACTATACTGCATAATGATTTCGAAAATTGTTCCCAGGAATGAAAGGGCCATTTCAATACGTGTCAGCGTGTCTAACATTTGGGAAATATACCATTCCCTGCCCTATCCAAGTTTTCCAAACCAAAGGTTACAATTTTCAGTCAGATTTCCCCAGTAGATTGATCCAACGGAGGTTCAAGAAGGATGCTTACATACTCAGCGAGTTTATGAAGTAAAACTGTTATTTCCTCTGAAATGTAGGATACGTAGTACGTACGTATAACTTGATGGGTGTACAGTCGGAAGGGTCTACTTTAAAGAAATCTCTACGGTCAAAATTCAGAGGTAAGACACTAATTTTATGGACATAGGTCTGATACTTCTTGATCAGGGTTGTATATTATTATTAATAATAATAATCTAAGAACTTTGGAAAAAGACTTTCACTTACCCATGGTTTTCGTAATGATGGATCTCCTATAGATGGGTACTTGAAATAAAACTTCCGGCAAAAACTGCTGTAGGCAGATTTATCTCGAAAATTATCGCCCACAGTACATATAATGGTTTTCGCACATTCTTCTACTACGTAATTTAGTATGTTGGAAATGTCGCCATCTTGTAACTTTTGTTCAATGAAGGAGGAAAAGGAGGGAATTGGAATGTTGCTGTATTCCCACTGGTTCTCATTTTCTGGAAAAGTGAACGGGTAGCTGTTGTGTTCTCGATCATACATCATTTAACATGTTTTCAATAAAAACACACTATTTTTTTATTTTGCTTTTATTAACTAGTCATGACAGCAATATGGACAACAAAAGAATGGATAATATTTTACAAACTAAACTGTACCACAGCATTAAATGATACGAGCTGCATGTACTGTTATAGCTAAATAGCACCAATATTTCAAACCTCATAAATGTTTCAATAGTATCAAAATATACATCTATTTCTCAATTTCTCAACCTGTAAATTCACTTAGGGTCTATTAGTTTTATCAAACACTAAATTATATATATATTATTTATTTATTTATGTGGTTTTTTTTTATGGACCAGTCTAGTAACTTTGCACTTCTGCCCGTCAAGATTCGTCTTTAGCTGTTAAAATCCACACCCATGCCGGGACTCGAACCCGGGACCTTCGAGCCGATGGCCCACTGCCGCAGACCGCTCGGCCGGCATATATTTTATTGGATACCTCAGTTATTTTCAATTCTATACAGGTATTGGTAGTGAGCTGTAACAGTTATAAAGCAATCGTACTGTACACTCAAGTATTTACAAAACCCAAATTCATTAATGTTTGGTGAAAAATGTAGTCTCTGTACGTCATCTGGAACAGATAATTATTAAAAATATGCTTCCTCCACGTTTCCTCACATTATCTTGTGACTTTTTCTAGAGGTGAACGCCACTAGAATGGAATTAAGAAAATGTAGTAGGAAAAAATACTCGTAATTTGAACATAAATACAATAAAAACTAAGAAAGATCGATGACCTTAATTTTTCGATTGAAGGAAAACAGAACGTTGTGGGTCCCTCGTTTACAAATAAGTTTTATTTGTTAAAGTGCTTGCTTCTGTAAAATTTAAGTTCATACTATTTTGCCGAATGTTTTGTGTTCAAATTGTACAGAGGATACTTATAATACACGAAGAAATAAAAAAGACACCTAATTCCACTCTTACAAAATATATGCACTGTAGGAGATCGTATTAGAAATACTGCATCGCTCAAGAATATGTCAGGTAGGAAAAAAAAAACATTGAAAGAACCACCATCCACAGAAGACAGACACTAAGAAAGTATTCCGGAATTAATATCCATGCAGCATACTAAAAATCAAAGCACATTAAGAGGCTCTCAAGATTATTATAAATAACTGAAAAGTGATCTTCAGTTTCTAGCCAACACCAAGCCCATGCACCAAATTTTGAGTAAACCAAAAGGAAACCCAATCTCACATAACTAGCCAAAAATTGACAAAATGCGATACAACTGACGAGGTGGAACACTTTTCGCATTGTAATTTGGAGGATCCGGATTCGATTCCCGGTGTCGGTCATCCTGATTGGGGGTTTTCTCGGCCACACCAGCAGCTGTGGACAAAAGTATTGTCATATCTTTAAATAGAATATTTCCCAAATTCGCGAAGATGTCCATTCCGTGTGCGAAAACTAAAATTAGGATGAATAGTTCCACATCACTCTTCGCGATAAATCGAGGAAACTATACAACTTGGTAATTACTGGACTTTTTTTTTTGTCGACAAAAAATTGTATTTTTTAAATATCGCCCTCATTTAGCTATATAGCACAACAATATGTTCCTCAAATGTGCGCCATGTGATTATGCATATGTCTGTAAGTCAACAAATGTATACGATGTATTTAAATAAAAATACCGTCACGTGCCGTACACACATCTTTTAAACAAAAATCAAACTTTCACGGCTCGATGTTAAAAACAATTTATTGTTTCATTCGCGTATTAATATTATTTGGTTAACAGTACACTTGATAATGGCTACAGATGTAGTCGAAACGATGTGTTGTGTGTTAAAAATGTGTATTTAATACGCGAATGAAATAATAAATTGAGTTTCTAACATCGGGTCGTGAAAGTTCGATTTTCGTTTAAAATTTATACAATGTTTCAATATATTACTTTTCCGAAATAAGAAAAGTCAGTAACAGACTTGAAACAATACTTTTGTCCATAGCTGTACCATGAATAAGGCCATGACGAAGCACTTCCGAAATCCTTCTCCTTGTTGCTTTTGTTGAATATATCCCGCGTAAAATGACCGGTAAATGTTTTGTGTTTGAATCATTATAAGATTTTTTAACGGTTTGGATAATCACTCCTGTCGTAGTTGTCATGGGAGTTTAGCGTGGTATCATTAACTATAACTCTCAGGATTATATTAAGAGTAACGTGCGGCAAATATACCTATTAGTGATTTACTGATCTGTGAAATTCATAAGGGGAAGTACACTATGCCTCAAGCAACGGTAAAAACAGAAATATTACAAAATATTAAGAGCCCATCCCACGATCCACTAGGAATAATGTGTTTTAAAGTTTTGCAAGCTATAAGATTTTCCTGCTACATCGAAAGGAAAATATTTTCCGAATGTTTTTTTTTTTTTTTTTCTACAAGTAAAAAGCAAGTTTTCAATTTGCCTCAAAAACTAGAGATGAACCAACCATTGGCATGGAGAAGAAAGAAATGGAGCGGCAAGAGCGATCATTGCACAGTAGCGACTGAAACGTAAATTACATACATAAGACAATCCCATTTTCCTTATTGCTATCCTCAAAAGATGGCAGCACTTTCTAAACAGTAAACGTTCGCCCGTAATGGATTTAGAGACCCGATTTCCTTGTCGTTAGGAAAACGAACAGGGACATTGTTCTTTCATCTGTCAGTATTTTAACATCAGGAAGCAGCACACATTCTTCTACAGTGTGTTCATATTTCTGACGTTTGGTTACAGGATCGTATTGTACATTATTTAGTAAATTGTCGCTCCAACAACTTCAAGTAGAATCAGTATTACTATTGTACTTCTACTGACTTTGGTTCAAGTAACAACGCTCAAAATTGGAATCTGGTTTATTCTAGGTTTTTGTATACGTCAGTCACCTTTGTAAGATGGCAGGACTATAGTTCAATAGTTTCCCTCTTCAGTTAATATGGGGAACTTTTTGTGCTTGTTATCCAGAGAATCGTATCATTCCCGCCTGGATTAACATTCTGTGGTCTTGCGATACGTTAAAGCACTATAAAATATGTTATAAAATTCTAAATAAATGAATCCATACGCATATCTAGTTTTGTGGAACTGACCATATGTATGCGAACTCACAACGTTTCACATCTTGAAAGAAATTATGCTGAGCTGTTAATAGCAGTAAATGTGGGTTAGTGGCTAGTATGCATCTGAGTGTATCCAAAACAAGTCATGATATGGTCATGTTGTATAACAACATACTATATTATTGTCTTCAAAAACTACTTGACATATGCTCTAACACGCATATATATATACACTAAGCAAAATTATAGGGATGTCAGCGCAAAGTTAACGAAGAAGGCGTTAAGTGGCTCCTGTAGTAGACTCATATATCAGCTATAATCCCAGAATTTACCTGGTTCAAGTAACTGCGGAAAATTTGTCAGGATAGTGACATGAACACTTGAACAGGATTCTCGAGCTCACACGACCTTACCAAAAACAATTGTGTCGTCCAAGTATTGTCGAAGTACGCAATGTACGGGTTAGTGACCAAATAGTTATTTAATATTAGTCAATTATATACATATTGAAAAATATATTCAAATATGTTCCAGATGTATCATCCACAATATCAGTCTATATTCACTACTCCGTGAAACTCTATATGGATATCCTTCAAGCATTTGATCAAGAAAGCAGCATTTGATTTTAAGACTGCTTTCATGCACCGGCGCTCCTATGCACGTAAAAGAAGGGAGGCATAAGCGAGTCGTTTAACCCTTGCTTTACGAAGGTCAAAATTATTACACTATTAACCAAGCGGGGTAACTTGTGTTACCCCGTGTATAATTTTGAGGTGTTTTCACAGGAATATTCACGAGTCATTTTATTTCCGTTATCAACTCCTTCCTTCGTCGATTTGTAGTGTTCTGTTATTATTGGCTTTCCACTGATGCCTGTTTGAGAGTAGTGAAATCGTGTGGACAATAAAATTACTCCTTTCCTCTTTCGAGGCACATACAAAACCAGCGTGAGATCTTCACGAAACTCATACAAAGATGACCCTGGGTCTTCTTGAGAATTTAGTAGAAGTTATCGCGGAATGTCATTTATTTGCACGTAAGGTTCCAGTGATTGTCATGGTACGTTTTAGTAATTCCTCAGCCAAGAGTACAGATGTAAACAAATTATCAGTAGTCATTTCATATCCAGAACCGAAATAGTGCTCAGTGAAGTCCATTACCACTCTCTGCCCTTGATTTATTTCTCTTACGTCACCACCTTTTTCAGTGTACACTTGAATGTTTCAGTCACTCAAATGTATGACGTATTGTCGTATATGTATCAATCTCGTCATATATTTCTTTTTCCGATTCTACGGCGTCGTAAAGGAAGGGTTAAACATACATAATTCACCGAGCTTGTTTTGTTGTTTTTCGCGAAAGTAACTGGTAGAAGAAAATAGATCTAGTGTTGCCAGTACGTTTTAGGAATTCGGTAGGAAGTCTGAGCAACTGGACTCTGAAACGCCTGGCAACACTGATTTCTAAAGCTGAAAAATATAACCTCAGTGTATTATCAGCTCATAAACATACCACATTGCTTTGTTTCTCGGGTTTTACAGTACGCGACAGCAGATTTATGTTAACGAAGTTGCACAAAAGCACTCATCTGATGACCCCCTTGTTTGAGAACGCGGAGGCCTACGATAGAGTACCACGTAAGGAAGTATGGAGATGCTTGAGGGAGAAAAGAGTGCCAGTGAAATATGTAAGGATAATCCAAGATATGTATACAAGAGCTAGAACTCAGGTAAGAAATAGTGTGAGATTGACCTGCCAAATCCCTGTTATGGTTGGATTACACCAGGGTTCAGCCTTAAGCCCGTACCTCTCCAACGTAGTCATAGACTTTATAACTCAGAATGTGATAGATGAAGAAGCCCACTGGTGTATTTTGCCGATGATATTGTACTATGCAACACTAATAGGGCAGAACTTGAAAGTAGAGAGTTGGAGGAAGTCTCTGGAAGATAGATGCCTAAAGATTAGTAGAAAGAAAACTGAGTATCTTGAGTTTAACAGAGAAGGAAATGTTGCAAGAAGAACGATTGAATAAAGTGAACTTTTTAAATATTTGGACTCGGAAATAACAACACAGAATGCAAGCGGGATGGCGAAATTGGAAGAAAAGTGACATTCTCTGCGACCGCAGAATCGCCGTGAAAAATAAATGGATTATTTACAAAACATTGTTTGGACCAGCAATGATGTACGGAGCAAAAACATGCCAATAAAGAAAGCACAAGAAAAGAGATTAGATTTACGGAAATGAGAATGTTACGCTGGATGTGTGGGATAACAAGAAAAAGAGAGAGAGAGTAAGAGATACAATCGAATAGGTTGTGGAGATATCTAAGATGATACAAGAAGACTGCAATGTCAAAATGAGGAGAACACATTACTATGAAGTCAGAAGAGTGATGGCAATGGAAGTGGAGGGCAGGAGAGGTAGAGGGAAGCCAAGGAGGAAAAGGATGGATAGCGTTAAGGATCTCGGGGAAGAAGTTCAGGACAGGGCTTCGTGGAGAAGACTCATCAGAAACGTCGACCCCACATAGGTGGGAAAAGACGGAGAGAGAGAAGAAGAAGTTTGAGAACGCACTGTTTACGCTTCTCTCATTACGCGCGTAGGAGCGCCGGTGCATAAAAGGAGTATAACTGTAGTAAGCAAAGACATCACCTCTCTTAGATTAAGTTTTAATAGAATAGTTTTTTTTAAAAAAAAGAAACAGCTAGAAATACTTTACTAAATATTTTAGGAATTATGTCAAATGTTAAAAGAATTTCGTACATGTAGTTAGTTCACCACAAACACCATGCACCGATTTACGGGTGAGAAAAAATATGCTTGTTTACACTATTTTTACGGCAAAAGAGGCATTATCTAATATGAACACTTTCACCAATATAAAAGCATATCTATACACGAAAGTCAATTTTTGGCGCTCTCAATCAAATTCTGGCTGGCCCATAGCTTTCTGTCTTAACCTTAACCTATACAACTTCATATTCTTCGCAGTCCTTTCTTTGTGTGCTTGGTATCGTGCTGGATCGCTTCTAATCCTTTGGAAATAATAGCTTCTACTATTAGCTCCCCTTTGCAGCAATCTTCTAGGGTCATCTTGGGAACTTCTTGGGAACATTTTGAAAGGCGACTGCAGATCTTCCCACCATTTCTCAACACCTGTTGAGTGCAATAACATGGTTATCAACTATACCGACATCAAAAAGGTATACAACTGCGTTGCTCAGAACTTACCTAACATGCATTCAGAGATCGTAGGCTTGCTCACACAGCTCTTACTTTCTACTCGACTTAGTCACTCTCACAACAACAACGAGCTGAATGTTTGGCTAAGTTTCTGATTGTAAATAAAGTATCAACTATTCTTTTGGTTATTATACCTTTTAACCCAGTCTCCTGAAACTGCTGGAAGATAAGGATGCACGAAACCCGCTCAGATGGGCAGCATTTTGTAAGCTAGTCTATCTAGACATTCTGCTTTTACGTGACATTTTTGCCAAAAACAGCCAATAATATAAGCTTTGCAATCAAAGCTACGGATGGTCAAAAAAATCGGAATAATGTCGATGATGATGATATCCGCATACCCTCAAATCCATACGGTATCCGGATACATTTTTATCCAGATTTGGCAATCCCTAATCGAAGTCAGCCTACATTGCGTGGTGTTTGTGTTGTCCTACTCCCCCCACGTATGTATACTATTTCTAAACTGAACAAGTGTTAGGCTAGCTGAATATGTGCATGGATTGCTAACGAAAATCTCCATGCCGTTGCAAACAAAAATTTTCAACTGAATTAACAATGTTTAACATTTGTGACTCAAATCACAATTTTTGCCTCCTCCCCTGATATCAAAAGTGTGTGAGATTTCAAATGATCCAAACTGATCTCATGCAAACAAACGGACCTGAATGGATTTTTTTTTTTAATGCTGCTTAGTGTATGCTTTTGCTAATTATCATGATTTTAAAAATCTCCAACGGAAATATTTGTTTCTCTTTGATAAATATGAAATCAATCCCACTCATTCTCCATTTTCCACCTACATTCAGTTATCAATGTACTAGGAACCAGCCCAGACCTGCATCTTCATTGCCGTCAGTTTTCAGAGTTAAGCCGATAAGTTTCTTTATGCTCTAAATCTTCGCCTAGATTAACTACAAAATGTTCTGCAGGGTATATGTCATATACGTACCCAATACAAATGGGGAAAAGGGCTAATACTATATAGGTTCGTATACACAGAAAGGAACAGGACATTACACAACTGCCGCACACCATGATGGTTCTAGTTTTAACTACTGTAAATCTATAAGTTCAAGAATAGCATGCAGATGCAATGCTATAAATGTTTATCTGCTTGAAGCCGCTCGTAGTACAGACAAACGAAACCTCTATTTCCAACTGCATTTGCTAAATTCATTATTTCACATGATCAATTATCTGGAAATTCAGTTTTTTCTATGGTGTCACACAGTGCTGGATTAAGTATTTGGGAGCCATAGTAAAGACTGTTACCTATTCCCCTGTAGTTGTAAAAGTTTTACCTTTGGCGTGGCCCTTGGGTTGCAACCCCTTTAGACTCTCCTTAATCCGGCTCTGGTGTCACACAAAAGGCTTAGACTTGAAGATACCAATTCCACATTTCTTGCAACAACAATCTTTCAGCAGCGTGCCATCGCAGCTCAGTGGTAGAACGTTGGCGTAGCATTCAGGAAGTCGTGGGTTCAATCCCAGAAGCCGACCATCCAGACTAAGTTTTTTTTCCAGGGGTTTTCGTCAGTCACACCAGGCAAATGACGGGATGGCATCTTCAACAAGCCCTGACCGACACCTTCCCGAATCCTTTCCTCTTCCCTATCCCGGCCTGATGCCTGAAGACCATAAATAAAATTCAAGTTCAAGCAATCTTTCAGTAAATCTTGAGATATATCAATTCACGCGGAGACAACGAAGAGTTTGTTGATAAATGACAATGAGGAGGGTTTGTCCACGTATTATATCTATTTTAGACATTGCCTTGGGATATTAAGTTGTCTGTCAGCACCATAGGTTACCCGTAATGAGTATGGACAACTTCTTATGCCAAGAGGTAAAAATGTGTGTTCAATCTAAAAATCGGCTAGAAAAATCTATTAGTACAAAAATATGCAAAAATTTAAGTGAGCTTGGTAAACTTATGCGAGGTACTAACTTCCTGAAAATACCGTCCACTGTGTATGTGGTGTGCATTACTGTGCGATTTCACAGGACACATTAAAACGAAATTCAATCAGATGAGAGAAAAAGGCTGATTTTACACGTAATTTTTTCAAAGTTAGTTTATAAAAGAACTTCGGTGGGATAATAACGTGGTACTGAAGCAGCAAAGATGTAGGAAGCATGTGAACTCTCAAGAATCCCGTGGTTCACCAAAAGGCCACCGGTACAAGAGAGATTTGCGAAGTAGAGAATAATCTGTATGTTAGAACACACTATGACATATTTGTACATACTAACATCGCTCAAGTTTCGACTCGGGAGCTTCATACTGCAATTACGTTACAAAAGCCATGTCGAATACACCATTTTCACAGCAATTTGCAATCTCTTCTTCAATCCTTCGGCAAATCTCTTGAAGACATCCAAATCATAACTGCATTACTTCTGTTCTTTGTGTATTACCTGCATGTTTCGACATGCTCCGCAGTTTAACATTATAACGTAACTTTTCGACTCATTAGAACTTTTATTGAATTAAAAGAGCAATGTAAGTACGCACCAAAAAGTTATGTTCATTTCCGATTAAACAGTACCAAAGCACCATAAGCTAGTAACGTCGGTACTGCATGTTCTTTTTACTAGGAAAGTACGAGTTCAGACAAAAATATTGTGTTGAGAAAATAGCTTTATTTTCCTGTTCAGTTATGAACAACATATAGTAAATTCAAAGAAACGCACGTAATAACCATTTACAGGGTCATACACAATGGGACGTGCTATTACTGTTAATTTTATATGTGCTCATGTATAAATTCTTTAACATCAAACAAAATGGATATATAATCTTATTTAACAATTGGTACTTTGTGACATACGCTGGAATGTGTTAATAGAACAGATACTTCCCAATGTTCAGACAGTGGAAGGTTTTTCTGGCATATAAATATTCTTGAAAATATTTTTTAAAATTAGTTTTTCAACTGACCAAACTTTATAATACAATAATAGATTTGGCATACACATATTATATCCTGTAAAGCTATCATAATAGTATTGCTATTGTGAAAACGAAAAAATATCGCAAATATGAAGTTAAAATATACATACAGTCTCTTGCACAATGAATTAATAATGCTCCCGCAGTGCAGTTAAAAAAAAAAAAAAAACTTTAAATTTCAATTATTGATACACATGGTCCATTTTTGTGGATAAACTTTGGAGTGTTATTCCAACAATTGTTTATGAGAAGCTCTTATCATTTTTATTCACTCTGCTCGTGTGTGTTTACAAACCTGTAAACTGAAATAATTTCAACACGAGAAATTGAAAATCACATCTACAAACTACATGTAATATCCTGCTATTGCTTTCCTCAAGGTCTTTGGAAATGACGGCGCAGTTTACAATGGGAAAACATGAAACGTGACAAACAACGACATTACCATTCTACGTAGTGTTTGTATGAAATGACGTATAAAGCTCAATACCAACACGTAATCTAATAACAATATTTAATAAGTTACTTATTTATCTGAAAATTGGATCAATAAACGCGAGGTCATGAACAGCTGTAAACAGATTTTACACAACATAGGCTACCTCTGATTTTTTGTGAACTCAACGTACTTTGTACAAACGCAGACATGTTATAAAAAATTTATAAAATTATAAAAAAGTAACATATAAATTAGAGTTTGAGAAGTACGTTCTCGTTACACTATAATTCAACTAACCCAGATACTGGAAGTGGTATTTGATGTCCTGAGGATTTTCAGTTCCTTTTTCTAGTTAGGATTCTTAACTTACATGAACATCATTCGTGTAAGTTTATATCGTTTTGCCCGTAACCTATTCTTCATTTTATACAAACTAGGTTTTTCTGGATCAGATCGCATTTTATCTCTGTATTTCTTCTTGGAAACTGCTTTCTTTATCTTCATTCGAAGCTATCATTTAAGCACACTTCTTCCTACGAAGTTGTTCTGCAAAGTGTCAAGAGGCTCAGCACGCGTATCGGCTACTAAATTATTCCACGATGGACCTGAATTAATAAGTGACTTTGTTACTTATATAAATAAATTCTATAGGGTGTTCCGTCAGTACCTCGGGGATTTAAAAGCTTGGTCGTGCAGTAGCAAATTCACATGAAAGAGAAAAAAGTATGCCAACGGGTAGAGGAAATTAAAAAAAAAAATTTTTCGTATCAGATGCTGCAGCATAGTTACAGTTTTTCCACTAGAAGACACTAGTTTTTCCACATACAAAAGATGTTTTCAGATGACTGAGCAGTTGCTACAATCGACAAAGATACGTTGCAACGTGTATGGCAGGAGTTAGCTTACATGATTGACTTCTATCGAGTGACCAAAGGAGAACACTATAAAGTAGATTAAAACCTTGGACATTTACTCTTCACTGACATGTTCTCATCCTCTGTGCGTGATGTGGTCCCAAGTGACAAACCTCCAAAATCCCTGAAGAACTTATGAACACCCTGTATTTTTGTAACTCACAAATCAACATCTGAACTGGGTAGTCACATTTTGTGAAGAAAACAGATCTTTCTATGGACATAGTGAGTCGTAGACTGGTGCAGACATTTACTGATAATTTGGTATATGCTTTAAACTTGTACAGTAGTTGGTGACAATAATGTATCCATGATAATATTCTTTTGACTGCTGTTAACACTACAATTGATACCATAAGTTCCTCGACTCTTGTCAGCAAAATGGATAGATCGATTTGACTCTTTTTCTGTAACTTTACAGAGACCTTGATATTGTGTTAAGCCATCAAAAACCTTTACCCAGATTGTAGGCCTTGATTAAGGTGTGGGTGGGTTTCTTTACACGCTTACATAACTCAAAACTACCACGATGATATAAAAACTACTAAATACAGTTACGGACAATGCATGGTACAGAAATAAATACTGATCAGGACGTTTTAAAATTTCAAATGAAGAATATAAGAATATTAAAAGATAATTCAATTTCGAACAAAAATATGTGCAACAGATTGTGAATAAAATATCACAAGACTGAAGCCTGTCACAAGAGTGGGCGGTGATGATGAGCACTTTATCGGAGAAAGGGGTGGAGGAAGGTAGCGACCTGGTCAACTAGCAAAATTGGGAGAACCTCATTTAAGTTGGCTGGCAGCAGGACCCCCGAATCTGTGTGCATTCCCAGTGCTTAAGTCCATGATCATATCCACTAGACTATGAAGGATGGATATTACTACAACTGTAGGCTGTATGTTACATGTATAACGGTACAGTAAACGTAATATTAGCTTGTAATGTGTTCGAAGCATCTACCGGCATTTACGCCAATAATAATCCCTGGAGTATTTGGCAGTTTTTCGCCTATATTCTTGGAGTTTCTCTGGATCCGACTGAACACGTTGTCTGTATCTTCTTTGTGCTTCTGTATTTCTCCTCCGTCTCAGCTCTTCCATTTGCACTGAGAACGGGCCACTTCCACTACTCAGATTCAAACTTTCAGCAAATGACACACTGTCCATTGTTCTTCCCCCTGTATGATACGAACACACGTATTAGTAACCATGCGGTTTCAGATACGGATTTCTAAATTACAGGATAAAAAGACAATGACTATTCTTGAGGATCAGCAGTAGACAAGAGAACATTTTTTTTTTTTTTAATTTATAGACCACCACTCTTCTGTGTTTAAACAGTCAAAGTTGTTTTTTTTTTAACGGAGGAGGGAATATTCGTGGTCCCCGTTCCTCACAAAAAGCGAAATGAGTGATGATTGCAAATGCCCGATGCCAAGGATGTAATCTATTGGTCACTGGTAGTGGATTGTGAATCGCAGAGGTTCAAACTTCAAACCTTTAACACACAATCTTAACTAACGTTTTATAAAAGGACATATTATCGCACCAAGGATAAATACGTACCTACTAAATATTAATTGTAGTTATCCTCTTAATAACCGAAAACTGCCCCTTCTGCGGAAGCGTTTTTCGCCCTCAACCTAAAGGCTTCCTCAGCGCAAACAATAATTTATATACAAAGTGCTTATGTCGATCAATATTTGCGTGGATATAAACAGATTTATTTCATTACAAACATGCTGATCGACATGTTTCCATTTACGTGTGGTTCAATAACACACACAACAGTTGTAAAACATGGTAACTTATAAACACTTTACAAAATCTCTTTTCCTTCTTTTAATATACATGTAAATCTGCTCTCAATTTATTTACATTTTCAAATTACACAAAAGCATACATTGTTCGCACTGAGAAAGCATTCAGGTTGAGGGCGAAAAGTGATTCCACAGAAGTGACTGTTCAGGGTTATTAAGGATAACTACATTTCCTATTTACAAAGTACGTATTTTTGAGGTTTTTGAAACGTTCTACTAGTATTAATTGAGAAGTAATCAGTACAACTGCCTTACACAAGTAGACAAATATTAAGAAGAAGCAATTTCATAACACTTCGCTTCCGTGCTTAGAAAGTATGCCAATTTTAACATCTCACTTATTACTTAAAAACCATGAATTAGACAGATATAAAGTGTACAAACAATCTGGTAGTTTATTTCCCAAATATAACGCCTATCAGGGCTGCTTGCACACACACACTAAAGTATTTCCTTCATAAATGTAATTAACAGTCTTGCATACACTATTAAAGCGAATAGAATTAGACAAAAGATACGCACTTTTAGATCTCAAGCTCTAAATTTTATTGCACAAATTACAGATTGATTAAAGCCAATTCAGTCATTTTTATTTATCTTTGCACGCGGTGTTAATTATGCAGGTTTAAACCACTAAGAATAATTCAAATCAAAATATTAATTAATGAATTTATAAGTCTGTGCCTACAAAGCAGGTATTTTTTTTTACCATTCTCATAAACGACTATCTATTGTTGTAGTAAGCGAGTACATATTTCTAAAAGAAAAGTATAACACACGAAATAAAAAAATAAAATAAAATAAGTGCCGAACGTGCTCTGACAAGTTTTGTGTTATTTAAGTGCACGTGTTCCTAAGTAAATATTTCAAGCAGCCATAACAGGGTTGCCACAGAGTGAGGCCAATTTCTCTGACTCTCCATGACCTTTTGGTACTGCGAAACGTTTCAACCTGTTACGGCTCTACCATTTCCAATACAGTCCTTTACTTTTAGGTGTTTTTCCAATGAACGTTCATAAATCACAATGCACTTGTCACACTGAACCTCATACATCAAGTATTAGACATAACGATTTGTTTACTTTCTTTCCACTTATTTAACAGGAACAACAATGGCTTCCTACTTGCAAATAGTACTTTGCACCTTACGATGCTGTGAATAATTACCACTGTAAGTGATTCTGAGTACAATATTTTTTTCTAACGTTAAAAAAAAATTACCAAGGCACGTCTTACACGCAATGACAAGATTCTAGGGTAAAATGTTTGTTTAAAATATCTTCTTTCTTGAGAAATTGCATCATTCTCAACTTGAGTTCTTCATAAGACTCAATCTTCCTTCAACTTCACAATCTGACTTAGTACCAGTGTTCTACTAGGTTCACATTTCTCTTGTTCCATCGACTTTCTACACTTTTTCTTTAATTTCCCCTAATTTTGGGCTGTTTTCTGAGTCTCCCCCGACTTTTCCTGACCAAAATCAAATTCATTAACTATTCATGTCTGTGGCAACCCGGAATAAACTGATCTCTAAATATATTGGTTATGTACTTACATGCAACACTTTCATAATTCTATTTATTACAGTCGAAATATTTTTTCCACTCTTCTCAATGTCCTAGGAATGTAATTTCTCTCGGTATTTCCTCATTCTTTCTCTTTCTTTCGATCGATATTCTTTATATCGTTCCGGATCCTGTTTCATTCTTTCCCTGTACATCCTCATTGTTTCGGCCCTAGTTCTCTTGTGAGGAGTAAATTCATGCGCAGAAAGCTGTGAAGTTGATCCTGTCTCTGTTACCCAACGCATGAATGGGTCTTCGCTGTTTTGCCCACCTGTATTGGTAATTGATAAAGTACGGATTAAGATAGATAGACTTCTTCTAAAGAAACAGTAACTCACAAGGGAAGTATTTCGGTTGGAACAGGAATTTTTTGATAAGACTTCATATATATATTCGTACCTCGATGCTGATTATGCCTGCAAAATAATTCCACCGTGTAAGGCCGTGTTTGTCCGCTAGAGGGCGTTAAAGTTTAGAGCAATGGGGAGACAGCCGCTACAATGGCTCCCGCAGTTTCGGTTTGAACAGGCATTTATTACTCATAATATCTACATGAACATATCTGACAGTGCTGACAAAGATTGCAAAGCCACTCCAGCGTGTTACAAATAGTTTGGAGGATATAGGCCAGTATGTGTGCTCATAAATGTAAGTGAAACTTTTTCACAAAGTGAGTAAAACAGAAGGGAGAATCACAATAGGCACACAGGACGAAAGACACATCAGGGCAACCTTCAAAAGCACATTCCAAAACTACTTATCTCACAAAAAAACTGAATTTCGGGAATGGGATCCGGACCCCTCCCCCTTCTACGTACGTCCCTATACGTAATTTCTCAGCAACTTCAAGAGTATAAAATAAAATTGCATTTGGCACAGTGTCCATGGAGTATGATTTTGAAGGTTGCTCTGTGTGCCTATTTTGATTCTACCTTCTGTTTTACTTATTTTGTAGAAAAGCCTCACTTGCATTTGTGAAGACAAGTACTGGCCTATATCCGCCAAACTATTTATTACACGGTATTGTGGTTTTGCAGTCTTTGGCAGCACTGTCAGGTATGTTCATGTAGATATTATGAGTAATAAATGCCTGTTTAAACCGAAACTGCGGGGGGCATTGCAGCGGCTGTCTCCCCCTTGCTCCAAACTTTAACGCCCTCTAACGGACAAACGGGGCCTTACACGGTGGAATTATTTTGCAGGCATTATCAGCATCGAGGTGCGAATACATATACGAAGTCTTATCAAAAAGTTCCTGATCGAACCGAAATATTTCCCTTGTCAGTATAAAACTGTCTTATATTCCTTGATGCAGCAAATTTGCAGGCAAAATACTCAGCAGCAAAAACAACTCCTTCGAGCTGGTACGCACTTACATCTACTATTATTATCTTATAAATGGAGATGGACTTCGTCTTAGTAAAATACAAGCAAGTACCGGTTCTAGTTTTCGAATATATAGTAGTATTCAAAATCTTATAGAAAACTATTTTTATGAATTCAAAAATGTATCTGCGATCGTAAGTGAGGATTTGAAAAACAATGAATATGTAAAAGTTACTGTACTTACTAGAACAGTTAGAGATTCCTCCACTTGCTAATCGAGAGGCCTTACTTTTGAAGAAAATCGAAGACACTACTAGCTTATATTAATTAGCAAATTAGTTCATACTTAAAATTGTGCACAAAGTAACTATATCTTGGCGAGAGAAAAAACTATATAGTGCAACGCGCACAGTTTCACTCAGACTGTCGCTAGCCACACTACTCGGAAAGTTAGTTTCTACTTATATGCAAGAAAGAGAGAGCAAGTGTATTACTGTATTATATTTAAAGTTATTGAACTTACTTGTATCAGAGAACTTTCTATTTCAATATTTCTTATGAGAATTTATTTAATTTTCTGCTTGGTGAATCAATATACGACCAGACTGCTAGAAAATACTTCTATTAAGATTTGCCTTAATTTGTAAGTGCTGTAGATTGTATTCAAAATCTTTCATACGCTCAATAACTAAATCATGTGTGTACGGATCTGCTTCGAAGTTCAGTGAATGACTTATTATGTGTCGATACTAACTTTAAGACATACTATATTGTCGGCTGGCTAACAGTGACGTAACTCAATCTTCTCTATTTTAGAAGAGATGAAAGGAAGTTTTAACTTCCACTGAACTTACTGGTAACAGATGTTTTGAAAGTGATATCACATGTTACTATAGTGCAACTCCGGACAGCGAGAAATTCTCTTGAACTACTGTAGAAAACAATAGTAGCGATAAGGATCACCTAATCGGCTATTTTTTGCCCTACCTCTACTTGACTCACATACAACGACACTAACCTCGCGACTCCGTCTCACCCCTGCCCTACTGTAATCCCTGACACACCAGCACGGTTTATTTATCCTATTACAATGCGCTAAATGATGATCTAGTACATTTACTGAGTTTTATTATTATTATTATTATTATTCAACATGCAGAGAGAATGAAAGAAGGAAATAACAGAAATGTGAGAAGGTTGATGTTCGTATGCACGACCTGGCAACACTAAACAGTTTATTCGCAACCATATACACAGTTTATTTCTTTCTCCACTCAGTTTCTTATTGCACCTTCTTACTTTTCTCTGTCATTTCCTGTATTCAATATTCATTTGGTATGTATCAGAATAAGCACAAGGTGTGACACAGAATAATCGATCAATGAAGGCCTGAAGTAAATACGGCAATTGTAAAAATTGTGGTTTAACAGAAGTAACAATGTATGTTGTTACACCTGTAACATTTTCGTGCATTATACGTTAAAACCTAGTGAGAAAAAAATATTTCATGTAAATATCGGTTGACTAGTTGGGAATGTTCCCTCGTCAGTTCTTCTTGACCCCTTCGTATTTTAAAAAAAAATCGAGCAAGATTCAAGATGGCGGCTATGACAAACTTACCCTCTAGAAGATAGCGCATTGACCCAGTATCAATTCATGTATAAATTATTTTCCATAATTTCAAGCATTTTACAAACAATCTTGTGTTTTCCAACTTAGATCCCACTATAAGTACTAATTCTTATGAATCAAACTTTCGACCACTGCGCCCATCTTTCTGGACGAAAGCACTTTTAATCCTACTTTCTGGTGGTTTCCTGATGCATCCTACTCCTTTACAAAGTTTGGTCGAAAAAGCACCGATAGGTTTGCTTGTAAGTTGTAAGTACCTTATTTACTTCAAGTCTTCAAATAGTCTACAATGGACTTACCCTATTGGAAGCCGCACATATTTGACCAACAAAATAGTTACCCATATCTCAAAATCAACAATGACTCCACCGAACGAGTTAACAAATTAAAGAGACATTCGCTGACATTTTGATACAGTACCAACTTATATGTGAACGAAGTTAACCATCTCTAATTTCCGACGAAGTATCCACTCGCAATAATATTTTTTTTTTCTGATAATGAACGTCACAACTTTGAAGATTGAGTAGTATGAATGACATTCTCAGCACACAAAGTAGAAATGAAACATCTAGGGCAGCCACAATAAGGTTGACTGAGTTCCTACAAAAATCTTTCATCACTAATTGTAATGGTACAAACTTTTTCAGATGCATCAAATCATTCTTAATGTCTACAGATAACTAAGAGATATTACGAGACTAATATAATTTTTTGTTCATGTACAATTAAAACAATCAAACTAACACAATTTATCTTAAGGTTTTCATAAGTGATTTTAATTTACTGTACTGTTCTTTCCGTTTCTGAAGTATTTGTGATCTATGAGTCTTGTAATATTCCTTGCATCTCTGAGCATTTTTCGTCCTATTTTCATCGAAACTCTGAAAATGCACTCCACCATGCATAGGACCACTTGGAGAAAGCTCAAAGCTTAGGCCCTCACTGGTTCCCGTTTCTTCATATAGGCTTGGTGTCACTAGATGTGAACGTGGTGGGGTTTGCACCTTCGTTTGCCAAGAGAAAGCACCTGCATCAATAGCCAATGTGTTAGAATTTTTCTTTTAGGAAGAAAAAAAGGTATGAACTTACACAAAAAAAAAATATTTATAATGAAATATAATAAAAACTAATACAATGTACTGACGCATACAGTAAGAAACTGTCTGAATAAACGTCTATGTAATTTCTGAATAGATAATCAAATCATAATATTACTTTGAAAAAGTGGGTGCCTATAAGGCCAGTACTAAAAGTTTGCTAACACATCTCTTAACGTTCAAATAAAGTCAGAAATCTCTAAAGTACGGCCGGCGAGAGTTGATGGTAGATAAATTCGTCTGCTATCAAGGAAAAGGGGTAGCAGGTAGGAAAAAAACCTAATCACTGCCTCACGGTTTCGAAGACGTTGCTAAGCAACCCTCCCACATTGTCAAGTTTCTTGGTAGGTTTATCGCATGGCATGTTCAGATTTTGGTCACTTCGTTCATTTTACAGACGTGATCGAACACTTCAAGCGCCACAGGCACAAAACAATGACGTGGCAAAATTTGGCAACAGAGCGATCAACTCTCGTCGGCCGCAGTTTAGTTTTCGAAAATTTGTCTCTTGCCTTATTTCAGGTTTTTTAAATTTGTTTTTTCTTTTAGTAATAAAATCCTGGTAGTCTGATACTTGATGTAATCTTTGCATGCTCAACATGTACAGCTGTAGTATTGTATTCAAAATTTGCGATCATACGAACATTCAACTTAATGTTATTCCACAACAGCGTCATCAATGTCTGTTACTTGCAACAATTGCATTCATTAACTGACTCGAGTCACGTGATCGAGATAGTAGTGAGGACTACCGTATATTACCTTTTTGAATGAAAGTATTTCCTTCCGGGACACCCTAAATACATGTAATAAAACAAAAATTTAGGAAGCTTTATTCTTTGCGTTCAAACGTCATTTCCCAACTCACTGTTGTCTAATACTCTGTAAGGGGTGGGATAAGGTTTGTATTTTTTTTTTAATGATGTATTACGAAATAAAGAATACTGGAACATTTTATTCATACTATAACCAAATAATGTTACAAGAAACGTCTCGCTACATACCTTATTTACACTGGAAGTATTATTAAACAAAGCAGTACTTCAATTACTTAAGAAGAAAATATTGCTGTAAAATATATTACATGTCACTCTTACACAAATTCCAAAAGCGAATTTCCATTCCAGTTTTGAGAGCTGCGTAATACATACAGCAACACCAAACTAACATTTGAAGCCCGCCAAATATGATAATCTTACATCAGTATCGAACATAGTTTGGTGTTGCCACGAAAAAAATTAAAAACTTGTATGATTTCTTACACATTACCACATTAAATCATTACAATTCTGTAGCTCGAGGCCTAAACCTCTACATTCCATTCTCAAACGTGAACAAATTGCATGAGATCTACAGCCTACATTGAGAATTATATTAGATCTTTTGCAACTAGTCTTCTTTCAACGAAAACTAAAAAATAACCAACAGAAATAATATTTGGTGAGTTCACAGATTTTCTCGTAAGCGTTTCATAATTCTCTAACACGTAAACTATATCAATGAACAAGGCTTATTTGACTTCTTTTTGCCTATTCATATTTTACAAAACTTGAGATTCTTCAAAATAAAACTATAAATCGAAAGGACTGCCGACGGATCCTTTCATGAATACAAGTAACAATTTAACCATAATTTTGATTCAATTAAACATCACATAAAACAAACGGTACTGTATGGACTCGACACTATTCCAATGACTTACAGAAAGTACCTTCATGACGAGAGTAAAGTCTTCCACGTCCACTGAAATCAGATCAATGAACTTCACAGATATGTAGAAAATAGAATTCATTAAGCAAACAACAAGAGAAAATGCTATGATATCATATACAGCATTGGAATCACAGAAAATAGGAAACTTCACTGAATTCTACATTCAAGTCAAATGTCGGACATGTTCATCTGCTGCTCAAGTGTACATCACAGATGGTCATGCAACCATGTTCCGGAAAAAGGTCACTTAGGCATTTTCCGGAGGAAGGATTCCCGGGAAATGCCTCGTTATCTGTAATGGAGCACTCAACAGTGGCTTCCACTTACCTCGAACACTTCACCTAAACTTGAAACCACAACCCACTTTCCTCATACGAGAGATCTGACTGATATGGAACTACAGCCCTAGTAAAATGTTCACATTATTCTACTACAACTAGATTCTTCTCGTCCTCACGCCTCTTAAGTTCTCTTTGTATCAGTCCTTCCACCACTTTCTCTATGCGTACGGACTCGGTGGGTACTGTTTTTGACCTTTTCCTAAACTTTTTTGATCCCTGAACATTATCGTCCTGGAAAACAGCAAATGGTACCTTCCTGTACTTTTTCCTGCTATCCGCCGAACTGTTAACGACCATATACGAACCTGTACTTAAGACTAACAAAAACAACCAATTAGAACAATATTCACCTCAAAATGAACAACAGTTCCTCCCATTGATGATTACACCACAACATCGTGCATACAGCATTATTTAAATAAAGGACACCTGCTCTTCAATGCTAACAATGAGTAAACTGTAATTCCAACATATCTGAAATGTTTCATTATCGATCAATGCACCCTATGACTGACGTACAGAGTTATTGAAAGAGTGGGTATCCATTATTTAAGTTTTTTTAAATAACGCTGTAGACATACTCAACCTATCTAAAATATTAATTAATGATTAGTTATTTTTCTACAAAGCAGCTACTATTAATTAGTCTTGACGAGGTGCATACGTAACTACCATATAGTGAAGCTGAAATATCAACGTATCACTAGGAAAACTACTACAGATACTACAAAGGAAAGAGATGCCCTTACGAAGGAACAGCTACACAACTTCTTTACGCTTGCAATGCCACCCAGCGAGAAAGAACGTTTATTACCACCTGGGACATATACTTTAATGCGCGGCCACCTTAAGGATTGAGACAATTATATTATTTGTTGGTTTGGTCCAACTATTTCCAAATATTTTAATGATAATCAGTTTGGTAATTACTTGCATATTAAGATAGTAGAGGTTACATTTGTCATGTACAGATGTAATTATTTAATTGTAATATCACCGGAGAGAGAAAAAATTGTATTCATTTTCTATAAGATTGTCGTTCAGAACCCATAATGAACATTCTACTGGTTCGGAACAAAAGAGCTATGTAATTTCTTTGTCTATAGCAGAGAGTCTCGTCGCAAATTTGGCGTTGTTCGATCTCCTTATTTTGTAATGTTATTACTACTGTAGCGTGAGATCGTTTTGTCTTTATGCGTAGCTTAAAATATGTATGGAATATATTAGCCAAATCAATATGATCGCTTCCATGAATTTGTAATTGATGAACCATGTTGACCAATGCTTGTAAGGGTTGTACCTGCAGCGCTTTTTGTTGGAGGGAGATTCCATGTCCCGTGACTATTCCAAGCCACGCGGCAGTTGCGATCTTGATTTCATAGTATATACGTCTGAGATGTAGGTTAAGTTCTCAACAGGTCAAAAGGAAGTGATAGTTTTCCTCAATGTCACCTGTCCTCAATGATAAGTTTGGTGCACGTGAGTAATGACGGGTCAGTGGTTCAAACATGACGAAATACAGTATAGACGGTATACTTGCCACGACACGTGACCTACCCATTAGTCGTTCAGTCGACGCCAAGTGTATTACATCACCCTTGTGATTTTCAGCTAAGAAGCCAGTGACGTCTGATACTTTATGTTGACGCGTGTGTATGTATGAGCATCTCCCAGTCTTAATAAACCTAAACGAGTTTAAATCAGAATCGCTCACATACCTACACGTCCAACCGACGTAGGCTACATGTTTAAGAAATTATAGTAAATGACTTCTTTTTCAGGCAAGGAAACGTAAAACTATGCTAAATTCGTTTGAAGACAGTACAATAATGAATAAAAGTACACTTGCTACGCACTCGGTACTTGAATGCTGAAGTAACAATACATTTCAATAAAAAAAAAATACAGATTTTTAATATAACTAGGGCCGGATTCTTACTTGGTAACATCACTACTGTAACATGTATTCTAGTTTATCATTTTCCAACCAAATATGCGAATCCTATTGGTTCTAAAAACGGCCGAGTTAAGAGCCTAAAAGAGGCTAAATTGAACATTTCAGAGAAAATACCATTAATTCATCAAACTCCTACTGTTAACTGGAAAATTTTGCACTAATGTGCATTTGGTTTTGTTTGGTTTTTTTTAGTTCGGCGAGAGCCAAATTTGCCTAAAGGCCTTAAAAAACGCAAATCAATTCTTGTTATCGTTGGGCGCGTGGAAGTGTTGCGGAGTTTCTGGTGGTAGGCATGTACCGTGAAGCTGGTAATTGCGTGCATAGCACATTCTCTAAGTTAACGAAGTAAAATTACTAATTTTAACACAGCTTAACAATGAATGTGGAGTTGAAAAGAAAAATTGATATTACCGTTTAAGAATGTAATGAAAAAAAAGCAGGCTAAAACCATGGCTCATGGTGCAGATCTGTCCTCATACCCCCCGGAGGGCTG
>JAGDQP010018174.1:0-21192 GCA_022664845.1 Lepisma saccharinum
AAAAAAAATGTCTCAATGACTTACAGATATACTATATTCTAGTCTTCACCTACCACTTTTCTTAAAACTAAAATCCTTTGTTACTCAGCAGGATGGCCATAAGAAAAGCTCTAATCGAATAGCTATACAAGATAACAATTCAAAGCAATACGAATCTCTCTTAACCCAGTAACAGAAAAATCTCTTGAACAAGAATACTACATACAGTAAAAACTCGAACCTCCATACCTCCCCAGTGCGATCTGATTTTTTTTGTTAATGGCCTTTAGGCATCTCAGGCCGCCCAGTGATGAATCGAAATATGTAGAAGGGGAGGGGGTAGAGAGATTGCAGGGCATGGTGTGCAAAGAGTTGTACAGTTAAAAATCATTGGTACATTTGACTGTCGCAATTATTTTAAGATATGCAATAAAAATATAAAGCTAACGAAAACAAAATAAATAGTAATGGGAAATACAAAGAAAAAGTAGCCAATGCAGTAGTCGGGAATCAAATCCGGATATCCCACTTGCCAGGCGGGTGCCCTACCAACTGAGCCACTATGACCAACTTCTGCACCTAGTAAGTATTCCTCGCGACTCACCTGACCAACAATAAGATAACATGCACAAGGCGTACGTGAAAAGGAAGTCAGCATCTCATTCTTTTGTAGTGCAGGAGTTGCTGGCAACTTCTGCTCAGGTTCCACAGGATGTGGAGTGCCCTGACTTGCGACACTAGCTGAGGCCCGAAGGATATTCAATATGTACAGAGTTTGGTCGTACGGGTGGTGTAGCTTAATAGTGGAGCACCCGGCCGGCAACTTGGAGATGCGGGTTCGTTCCAGTCACCACAGCAACTATATGTTCTATGCATTATACGTTACCGTATACACGGTATTCGTGTAAGCGAAATTAACTAATGATATGATAAATGATAACGTTTAAAAATAAAGCAACAAAAAACAAGCTCAAAAATTTAAGTAAAGCACATATCTATAAGTAAGGAAAGCAGATGAAATCTAGGAGGCGACACCGGGACGCGTAATACAATATTAGTAGGAGAATGGAAACTGCTGCCAACAACTGCACAAGGTATATACCATACATTGCTGTTCATTACCACATGATCTCATGAAAGGAAAGATCCACTCTCCGGAAGGCCTTGTTTATACTGGGTTGATTACTTATATGCATGTCGTGGCCACGTTTTAGGTATCAGCCTCTCACACTGACGCTAACCCACAAGAACAGTTTCTACAAGTCTACTAGAACAGTTATTCCGCACGTGCCGTGGTGCTGCGCACGCACTCTGAGTTTTCATTTTCTAACTTGTATCAACGTAATACATCTAATCTAAAATACGTAGGTACCAAACATAAATAAATCTCCTACTAACTTGAAAGCATATCAGCTTTTCCCACCACCACATTCCAGAGAAAGACATTAAAATACTAGTCCTGATTAAACAGCCGGCCACTACGATGGATGTAAACAGGCTTCTATCAGCATTAGTACTACCAGGAGTTGATGTAAATGTCAGTGTCGTAAATTGTGACTACACACAACAAACACAGACGAGCTGTAGTCATAGATGCTGTATAAACCAAACTTGTGGTCTGTAATCACCTCAAACTCCCTCACAGATGCAGTATAATAAATACATCTTTAACATAACGGGAAAAGCCGGGTTTCGGTGCTATATACCGAACACCCTAAAAATGTACCTGATGCCTACTGACATCCACCGCTTAGGTTTGGTGACCTTGAACATGACGCAGCCAACTAAAAGGGGCCGGTACCATGAGAAATGTACCAGCCACCTCAACTGTAATTGTTCAACAGACAGTTACAATATATGTGTGTAAGTGAGACAGAGAAAAGAATACAATTCTAAGAATACACACATCGTTTAATTCATAAGTTTTTCATCTTAATAATTTAACACAGAGTTTGAAGCATCATGAATAATATCCATAGTCAACCTTCTCAATGAACGAAATATATTCAAGAAAACATGTCCTATCGCTAATACAAACGGAAGATGAAATGTATACTGCAGCACGTTCAGAGCTGGATAAAATTTGCATGTTTTACGAATCTAATAATAATAATAATGAATCAAGGTAACTTTGGGGTAAATGACTTATCACTGTTCTGATTCCTTTTACAAAAACGAAGTAAAGCTGAAAGGAGTACAGCCAGTTCCAGCCGCCTCAACCCCTCGCCCTTTGGGTTTAAACCTCGCCACTACGATTTTACCATCAATCCCATTCTTCCACAGCTTCAGTTCTCCCGATTCTCCAACATTCATATAAGAAATTTAACGGCCTCTGAAATTGTTTTGCACGTACATAAATACTGCAGTACTGGGAGGAGAAATGAAACAAATACGATGATGATAGTGATACAGTGGACTCTCTGAATTTCGAACTTTGATAATTACTTATTAATTCGAACTGAAGTTTATTCCCCTTCAAATTCCTATTAAAACCAATGTTAAAATTTCACATGAAATTCGAATTTTCGAAACTTTTATCTGGATAACTCAAAGTCACGATTTCATTAATTCAAAAGGAAAGGAAATATTTCTGAATTCCAAGGACTCCAACCTTTACTTCACGATTGTTTAGTGATGGTCAAATAACAAACAGAAAAACGTAGTTTCAACTGATTGACATCTATCTATCCAGAGACAGCCGTAGAGAAGAGAAAACTATTGTTCACTGGTACGAAGTCTTCACGTTGGATTGTCCACCCCCTTTTGTGTGCAGATGTACGTCCTTCAACTCCTCCTCCACTAACCAATGTTTTGTAAGAACATATTTGTAAACGTCTTATTAACTGCACGCAATGAATGAAATGGAAGATTTTGTTAACCGCGTAAAAATAAACATAGCAAAACAAATAAGAATCACGAGGTAGCTAACGTTATTACACATGTGTGTTTTTTTATTTTTTTTTAATACATTACATTGTACTTATTTAAATGTGTTTTCCTTTGACTGGTAGCTTAATTATTGTAGCGGGATTTTTTTTTCTTGCACTATAGGACAACGCAGAAAATATGGCTGTTTTCGGGTAAGGTCCAATGTTTTTGTTAATTTGAATCTGTTTCGTATCTCTTTAAGGTTCGAATTAAGAAGAGTTCACTGCATTTAGATATACGGCTAGACATGAGAAGACATTTAAAAACACAAAATCACTGAACTTACTGTGAATCGCGAGCGTTGTTCCATCACTTCGTGTCCGACAATAGGAACACTAAAAGTTTTGCGCAAAATATCTTCCCCCGTGTGAAGCTGACTTGAAGTACCTGACGAACCCTCCAATGGTAAGTTCTCCAACCTGAGAGGATAAAAAATAAATGTATCTAAAACACTCACACAACGGACGAAGCTCATAATCCCTTCGTGCACACACGACAAAAATAGAAATCAACATCCATCATAAACAAACAAATGCTACTACAAAAAATTATAACCCACACCCACTAAATTTCAAACCCAGACTTTCCAGTACAGTTGTCAAAAAATATCGCTTGAGCATCTTCAGAAAATTTGAAGAAGTTTTAAGAGAACAAACACTTTGAAGAAAAAACTGAAAGAACATTACACGGTGAAAGAATATATATATATATATAAAAAAACAGATAAAGGTTTTATTTCTACTTTCTAGAACCAGTAACTAACTTGTGATAATAAAAACTGCCCAAACTGCCATATGATCATGCAGATGTCATCTCAAGTCTCAAATAAACCTGAAACGATTAAGTTAATCTCCGCTACTTTAACTACATACTGTAATTACCAATAAACGCCTGAATTATGTATATGCCAGTTCAAAAATTATATAATTTAACAATATCCGACCGAATTATGTATTTGCCAGTTCAAAAACCATATAATTTACGAACATCCAACTGAATTAGTGTGTACGTCCATTGTATCATGCTTCCTGGATTGAATTTAGATATCCAAAGTAAGAGTAGTCAATAATTTACGTTTTATTACCATGAGAGAGGAGTTGCTACAGATGCGCACCTCTAGTTCTGGAAATACACGATACCTGTTAAGTGTCATCTACTTTTACGTGTAGCGATGGCAAAAGAAACCACACGCAAGTAAACGTCGTCAAGATACAAAAATAAACTATAGAAAGAATGGATGGTACCTTACGATAATTATTGTATTCAGTTCATCTTAAACTATTATCTTTTCATTTTCCATCGATTGGCGTAAGTTCGTATGATTCGATTTAACAACACGTGTAGAAAATGCTTATATCAGAGTATAATTCTTCTAAGGCTATGGAATCTTCCGAACTAAACAAAATCCTATCAGACTTTTCGAATAAAAAGAGAAAAAATTAACATTAATAGGGGCAGCATACAGTACTTTATTTTCTATTGTGAACCACGCACACCACCGCCACCAATACTTGCGTCTTCAAATAAAAAACAGTGTTGAAAATTATTTGTATTGTAATCAATACATGTTTACGTCCAAAAAGCCAAAATTCAATGATTGAAATCATATTTCTATTTCGGTTTGTATAACTTAGCAGTGCTCATAGTATTTAGAGCATCTTTTGAAACCTCAAGGGTTTACTTATGTTCTTATTAACAAATAAATAATATTCTAAGATTCCTTTTTACCTTGTATTAAGGAATCATTTTAAGAAGGGAAAATTACAAGCACCTACATTACGTAAGTATGCCCTAATCTGGATTAGAACCAGAAATCTCTTGGAACAGGAGATTACGATCTTTCTCCTTCTGTAAAACAAATAATTCTAATCTGAATCAGAACCGCTACCCTCAAGTAATGATTATCATTTGTCATAGGTACAGATTTTGCCTCGCTTGTACATACGTATTTTACGATACCTTGTACCGTCTTCGGGAGTTGCACAACCCAAACGCTGCGCGAGTTCATACATTTGAGTTCTGGTGATGGCAGTTCCTACACCTCCTCTTCGAGGTCAATGGCCTAGAAGCTATAGTTCATCCCGAAGTATCAACAAATCGATGTCACTCATTATTTTCCTACCGTTCTATTCTACACTTTTGTTTGTTCCCAACGGTGGAAGATATTCTTCCTACTGCAGCTCCTGACTTGACTACCATACAAACAGCAACAACACTGGCCATTTCCGAAACCCTAATTAGTATGAGGCACATCCTTTTCTCTCTACTTAAATCGCTTTCATCCTGCTCTTACCATTACTCAGAGCACATGAACAAATTCTTCAGAAGCGATCTGCTCAACAATAGATTTTCACTCCTCCGTCCTTGTTATTTATTTTTATAAACCACCTCTCACCTACCCAAGCACATTTTACCAGAAGGCCACTTGTTATAATTATAGCTTCGTGTTCCAAAATTCTCCACTCACTACAAGATTTAAGTGGAAACAAACAACTCCAGTTCGCCACAAGGTGTGTGCTATATGTGATCCTTTGCATGCATGGAACACACACCATTTGAACCACAGACCAAGCTGGATTTTACAGTGCACTTTTCGGAAGCAACGAAATTGGATGGCAAATATTCAATGAAACAGTGCGGGTGACCATAGGTGAGTGTTCGATTTTGGGAGCTCAGGGGTATGGTAGGAATTTTCCACTCTGCAAAACTCATACCTGGCTCTGTTTTCAGAAACAGCACTCCAGCCTGGGATAGAAACATGTGTAACATACGATACTCCAGTGTCTAGGAAATCCTCCCCCCACCCCTCCCTCTGGAAATTGCACACACCGAACACTGTTATAGGTACAGTACGTGCACACAGATATGTGACATCTCACAGTGCAAAAGTAGGGATCTACGTCAATACTGGTAAATCAAGGCACTGTCCAACCAGGACTGTTCACTGTAAAACTGCAGTCACAGCTCATCTGAAATGTTTTCCACTCAAGTGTCTCCTACAGAACATTAACAAGAAGAAAAAAATAACGCGGTCAGCGCTTTCTAGTAATAAATACATGTTCACAATAGGAACGATTGTTGATCGCACACGCATTCCATAGAAACTTTCATGCAATATACGTCACACACACAGGCAGAAAAAAGTGGAGTACTCGTAACTCCAATAACTGCTTGCCTCTTTTGTTTGTGGAGGGGACACTGACTAGCATTAATCAATCAACGCCTAATCTTGATAGCATTACAGCACGAGTAAGATGTGACTTTCGAGCAAGACAACATCGAGATATGGCAATGCAATTCAGTTGCTCCATAAAATGGATCGAGCATATGTAAAACTGAATTGGACATACCTTTCGTAGTTATGCCTCTACGTACAAAACGCCCGCAGCGAAACTTCGAAGTACATACATCGCCTATATGGTTGTATACCAGAGAACATATTTATTGAAACACAACTACTTATTTCAAAGGAATAAGTAGTTCCACACTGCGTTTTAGTGTTAACAGAGCTTATAATCATAGAATACAGAGTACAGTAACGTATCAAACTAGCCACATCACAACGGAACATCCCGCCTTTAACATATAGTTGCAAAACACGAGTTTGTCAAGTTTCTGAGCACTAAAATAAATGTTACTATGTACCAAAGCCTTTACATGTATAGAGGAAAAGCCTGTGAACCAATAAAATATAAAAGACCTAATATAGGTTGCAATGGAGAATGGAGGAGACTGCATAAGGAAGAACTCCACGGACTGTACGACTCAACCGATGTAAAAATAATGAAATAGCGTCGACTCAGGTGAGCAGACCATGTAACTTGAATGGGGAAAAACGAAGATTATATTTCATCTTGGTTGGAAAGCAGGAGGGAAAGAGACCGTTAGGAGGACAATATTAGAAGGGATCTTCAAGAGGAAGGTGTTCACGATGGAAACTGGCTAGATTTTGCCCAGGAAAGAATTCTATGGCGAACGTTTGTTACTGCGGCGATGAACTTGAGAGTTCCGTAAACCATAGAGAGTAAATAAGATATATATATTGCAAAATATTAGGAGTGAATATTTATACCGGAAAAATGAAGATAATTCTATCATTTAATTTGTACATCGAAAAGTATCTTAAAGTCACAAAACTTTGCTTGTATCCTCTGTTGGGGGAAGAGGAAAACATATAGCACCCTTCATTCCTGATGGTCATACGGCAATAATCAAATTACGGCTTAGATGATGCCAAGTTTGTGTTTCCATTATATTTCATTAAACCGCATGTTTAAATCCGCACAGTGACTTTATGGACCACTGTCAGAGATTTATCTCTGACAAACTTCACCTGCTTTTATTTAAAAACAACCAAAAAAAAAAACACCTCTTAATAGCAAAATAATAATTATTTTCTTCTGAACTAATTCCTTTCTATATATTAAAAAATACAGAGGGCACTCTTGAAAAATGGATGTGCTACTAGCTAACACTAACTATATAAAATCATCCCAAAATACGTGACGTCAAGCCCACCTAATTTCTACCATGCAAATAGCACCTAAATGTTTTCTTGCTTTCCAACAATGTACTGAAAGTCAAAACAAAGCAAACACAAAAAAAAAAAAAACAATACAAAAGTTACCAGAAGAAAGACTTCACCAAACCATAAAACATTTGACAGGGACTGCGGAATGTGTTAAGACGAGAAGCTGTTCATGTATAATATATACCTCGTACTGATGCTAACCTACGCGTCAAACACGTGACTTGTAAGTCTCAAAAGGATTGAAATTCCTAGGATTTAAATAAAGGATAGGCATGTCCTTCGGACAATATAGGAAGGATGGAAACTCGGAAATGAGTGAACCACTAGAAAATGAACAGAAGAAAAAAAAGAACTTTGAGGTCACACTGGAAGCAACAAGGGATCATTTTTATCGTCTGATACTCAGGCTACTTAGTGTATCACCGCTCTTCATAGGAACAAAGGAGACCAACACATGATTCACAATCACCTCTAATCGGGAGGTCCTAGATCGAAATCTGTGCCGTCCATTCTGACTGAGGTTTCCCCTCAAATAAAGTAAACATCCGAGTGGTAACTCCAACCAAGATCATGGTTGCTGTATTCCCTTTCTTATCCAACGGACTGTCTAAAGTTAACTGATGTGACAACGTGATGCATGGAGCTCGTGTAAAGACTAGTAATGGACAAGTACCGGATACGATCGTCTAATGTCCGCACTTCTTATCCAAAAACAGCAATACAATTATCCATGTGTGCGGACATTACACAAGTCATTCAGTCCGCAAGGTTTGTAACTAAAGAGATTGACGGGTCAAAGTACTATCCATTGGATCATAGTACAGACGAGATTGCACTTACCCTCGCAACACGGAAAGCCAATCGCTACTCTTGAAAGTGCAAGTAATTACCGTAATCACAGATATTTTATAACTGAATAACTTTAAGCTTAAAAGATGCAGTATAGCTGTTGTATTTTCCCATCTTCACTACCGTTCTACACAGCGACAGGTGAAAGTGACCTTATTCTTGCATTCTTGTGAGTGCGATGAGTCACAACATATGAGCTCCCAGGGTTGAATAAGGAGACCGGGGATGGCATTGATCACCGAACGACTTGTATACTTCAAAAGGGAAAGTGACCATACAACAAGCGCTCACGCTGTCGCCAATGCTTTTTTCTCTTCACTCATCAATGGGAGATACATTTTTCGTACGGCTAAACACAGAAATTAAAATGCGAAATGCCTATGTGGACATTAAACGAGCGTCTACGGTACATCTGGCCATATCCCTAGTCAACACCAGAAATAATAACCACAATTTAATAATTCTTAGCACATTGATAGCAGTAGGCGGTATCAAAAGCCCATTATTGAGAACCGCTGATTTAAGATCTTCACATTTTCTGTTACTACCTGCCGGCCAACGAAGACGCGCTTATAAATTCAGTATAGCAGCTTGGTAACATATTTACATGCCTCAAATAAAATTTGATGCGTTGTAATTCCCATGTAATTGAAAATGGAAAAATCAGAAGACGGGAAATAAGCTTTCTGAAATCGGAGGAAAACTTCGAAGAAACCTTAAGAAAAATAATGTATCTTAAGTTTTTTTTTCTCGATATTGCAACATCTAATAGGCTAACTGGGAAACATGCACTGATAAAATAAAGAACAGAACGGCGCACAGAACAGGAAGTTATGGACAAGTGAGCGTCAGAGGAAGTTAGGAAAGAAAGCATCCTAAACTATAAGGGGCATGAAAACAAAGAAATCCCACACTAGCTGCTACTCATGGTAAAGGGGGGAAAGTAGGAGAAGTAATATTTATATCTTGCAAAGAGACCTCGTTCACAACCACTTATGATAAATATAATGGAATTCTGGAAACTGAAATTCCGTTATATTAATACTGCATACAAGAGTACTATCACGTTAATTAAGTTTGTAACGAACACCGCGGGACATCCAGCAATCCCAACAGACAGAACATTAAGCCACACACAATCCATGCAGATACCTGTTTTCAGCGAGTCAGTAGTTGATTTCAACAGTCAGCATAGATTCCTTTAATTCGACCATAATCTAAAGCGTTACGCAAATTCAAGTTCTGTACGCTAATAGTCAGAAAGCTCACTAACCCCTGAGACCTGGAAAAGAGAAAACGATTCTTATATACACTCAGAATCACAGAAAATGTGTTTTAAAGTCGTACAACATGGCGACATCGAGCGAATACACGTGGCAAGCATAATTTCTGAAACATATTTCAAACGGCATATTTAATACACGGCCATTTTCTGTGAATCTGACTCTATTTACCAAACATAAACTGTGCTTTTATTAATCATAGGTTGAAATAACATGATAAATTTTCCTAAATATCTGCCTTAGTCAAATCATCTGCTAAGCTTCTCGTTACCGATCCGAAGCGTTATCAGGCTTTGACAAAGGTTAAAGTGTATACGTAATGTGGGCTTTTAATTGTAAATTATGCCATTTACGTGCATGTGTACCGGAAAATACGTGAGAATGTCGAAATTTATGTAAATCGTGGTAATATATGCAAATGTCATTACCCCTAACACTAGCAGACAGTTGACGCTTCTGTTTGGAGTGATAATATTTACATATATTACCGGAATTTACATAACATCCTTCGTTCCCGCATATTTACTTGTACATACACATGCAAACAGCATAATTTACAATCAAAAACACACATTACAGATACATTTAACCTGGCATGCATTTCAAAGCCTGACGACGGTACCGGTTCGGTTCCGAAATGCTTACCAGATTTGGCAACAGCATTCCCGAAGGTAGATAGATGTTCAGGTATGTTCAATTTGTAGCACTGACCCTCGGTGCGTAATACCAAGTCTTTATTGAACTAGAATGATTATTATTACACCGTTCGCTTCTCTATGTGTCGCAAAAGCCTACGTCTGCAATTTACAAATAACAATGTGAGTGATCCTTGCCCGAAAACATGAAAGCAAATGAAACTTTGGATGAGTACTCAAAAGCTAAAATTATCACTTAAGGAAAAATGTTCACAGCGTAATAAACTACAACACCTGTGCCCGCGGAGTGTTCAATTTTGGTGTGAGCCAAGCATTATGTAGAATGAAATTCGAACAGGGACCAAGTGTCTCATAGACCAATCAAAAATAGAGAATATCGTTACCGTAACTGCAGAAAGTGGTATGTTATAAATGGGGCAGTGAAAAGAACTAATTTTAACACCACCTTCTGCAGTTACGATAAAGATATAGCGTCGGTTACATAAAGCAGCAAAGTGGGCCCGACAAGACTAATACGATAGTCAAATAAATTATAAAAACTGTAAGGACGCTCCTAACGCCAAGGAAATGGACACATCTAATGAAGTATTTATTGTGTGTGCAAAAATGCATGCCATTCATTACCTTGTATATAACCAAACCTACTTTGACGCGTTACTTAAATATTAAAATCGTCCCTTTCCTGTATTATCATAATGGAAAAAAAAAGTAGTCTTCCTTTACCACCCTTGAGCCTTAGTATGATCAATTAAAACACTAAAAAGAACTGTTATTAGGAACCTTACCAAATGGGTTCAGCATTTTTTCAGGCAATTGACAGATTACTGAAGAAACGAGAGGAAAACATTTAATTACGGGCAAAAGAATATATTTATTCCAATGTATTACTATGTACAGATTCATAAAAATAAAATGACCTACGGTAAACAGGGTACCCAACAAGCAATAGCAAAAAAAAAAAAAAAAACTATTCCAGGTTTCCCAGCCTAAAATCACAATATTCAAGGTTAACGTCAACACACTTATTTCTGATATCTGTTGCTACAGAGGCTTCATGTACAGAAAAAATCGGAAGTTGCCTTCATTTCAACTTTGGACACTTTTTTCTATTGCATTCATTTATAAGGAAAAGGGTAGGAAACTAACCAATTTCATCTTCCACATGGATAATGGGTACGTGACGTTTGGGCGCGAGAAGTGTTTGTATGGCAGCAGGTAATATTAGAGGAATAACAGTACAAGTTAAACTTATTTGATGTCAAGGAGTAACAGCGCGAGTCAGATTTTTGAAGTACCATATTTACCAAGTAAACCAGGTAAATAAATGTGGACGTCTGTGAACCTGGCACAATCCATTTTAAATTTTAAAAGCTTTAAGCACACAGAACGTTTCTTAAGGCGGTTTTTTACGCAACTTTGGCTTTTGCTCAAATGAAAGTTATCTGTGGTTTGATTTTCAAAGGAATGCGTAAACCGGCGTTTTAACAAAAACACTTGAGTATTAATTCATTGTGGAAAGTTGCAGGACAGTATTTCAATTTTGGGAAGTCAGCAGATAAAAGTTCAACGACTATAATCTGAAGTGATCAGACTTGTAAAGAACTGGCTTTGACCAGGATATTTGACTGCCCATAAATTATGTTATAGGTTGAGCAGTTAAAAGTCTGCCCTAAAATAAGTTCTTTACACACACTTGTCACTTCAATTTACAAAGTTCCTGAACTTTTATCCTGTCCATTTTCCGAAATTGTGGTATTCCATTTCCACTTTCCACAATTTTCAAAAATCGAAAAAAGTGGGGGGTGAACACAGTGCAGAAAGAACGCAAGCAGTACTCCAGAGACAGTTAATGATCCACTTTCCACAATCCGACGACGCCTTCGAGGTCTGGCGTTCATCGTAATTCGACGAGCCTCCTAGAAATTTCTACAAATAAAAATCATTATTGCATGCCTTTTTTTTCAACCGATCAAAAGCGTTGTTTTGGCACTTAAGAATTTGTCCACAAGTTGACGCACAGCACAAAAATGCTTTCTAACTAGGAATACTCACAGAGGGAGCTCGATTTTAATGGAACTTGGTATACAGGCACACCACCTAGAATAAAGTGTATAGACAAATTTATAGCTGCAACGGACAACAAATAACAATAGGGTGACCCGAAAAGAAGACCCTTACATACCAAGTGCCCCTATGGCTCCTCTTAGTTAGAATGGCTGACAGCAGGATTCGAATATGCAATAAACCATTTACCAAAGCAGTTGAATAACAAAAGGCAAGTACTTTATGTAAACACAACAATTAATGTCTCGTAAACTGTTAAATAATAGCAAATACGCGGAAATTGTCAGGTATTTTGTTACTACCTCAAAATACTTTAGTCTGCAAGCTTGTCGACTCAAATATATAGCGTGCATCATTAAGTGTCGAAAATTAAACAAAACAGATAAAGTGTTTTGATTGGCCCCTTATTGTGAGCAACATGTTCTGATAAGTCCTCGAGAGCCAATCACAGGTCTCACTGTTTCCTCGTCTTTCATAACTTTTAGTTAGACGGAATGTTGCAGCAAATACAAATTTTAAAAGTTGAAATAATGTTATTTTTATTCAGATTAATAAATGAGATAGGAAACATTCTTTTACTTGAAACATGCTATATACGGTCTCGCGCCCAAACGTCCTGTCCCGTGGATAGTAGGGTCAACGCATGACACAGCACTGGTTAGATTAAAAGTAGGAGGTGACATGAACACAAACTTCTGCAAACATATGCAACACCCTTCCCTGTTCCCCCCTATGGGCAGAAACATCCACAAACTGAGCAGATATGCTATAATAATTCCCTGTCCTTTCTCTGATTTTGCGTTTTACCTACCAGGTTGCGGAGTCGGTACACAGAAGCATCGACTCCTTAAATACAAACTACTCCAACTGTATATTGTAAATAGAAAAAAATATATATTTCCCACAATAATCGATAGCACGCAATGTACAATGCATTTAGTCACTGTCAAGAAGAATCAGTAGGCTAGTTTTAGAATCATGCATACCAAATATTAATCTTATTTGAAACCTCATATTGACATACAAGATAATGGAAGAAGTAACTACACATAGTAGCGAAGAAAGTTAGGTGTGATCGAATTAAAAGAGGACTGCACGTTTATTATAATACGAGTATTAAAATATGAAGAAAAAAATAACTGAATCAGTGTCTTTAAATTTGGTAATTTCTAGTTTATATTGTCCACAATAAGTCAACAACTAACCGCTACAAGTAACTCAGAATCCAATGCGCCGCTTCCTCTAATACCCACCAACAAAGGCATTTTCCTATGACAAATTTTAATTATTAACGATGTTACATGGCAATTTCCATTTAGCAGGAGTCGGAAATAATACGAAGGAAGCTCACCTCCACAGCCCTGTGACGCACACCATCAAAACCTTGGACGGTACCTGAAAAGAAAACCTAACCAACTTCATTGGCCAATCCCTCTCGCTCAGGTTCTCCCTGCTAGGAGACAGTCTTTTTCTGCTTCTTTCAACAAGCAAAGCTTCGCGAAAGGAAATAGGTTGAGTGATTCCTTAACGAAACTGCAACACATACATTTACTCATTGGTTAAAAAAAAATAAGTGTTTAGTTTACTAAAATGAGAGAACAAAATAATAATAATAATAACAAAAAAAGTTTTTAAAAACATACTTAAACAATTCGTACTAAAGGTAATTTTGTTTTTGCATGACTAAAAAGAAAAGGATAGGGCGCGCTCTCATATACAGTCACTTCATAAAATTCTTCCATTGGCGCGCCCCATGCTTTTCTTTTTAGTCATGCATAAACAAAATTAGTTTTTACTTTTTAGTACGAATTGTTTAACAATAGTATATTTTCTAATATATATATATATTTTCTTCGAGTTATTTTTGTGTTTGGCAACTTTTTCTCAAATTGTAAAGTGTTCTGCATCTAGTTAACCGCAATATCGTTGCGGGCTAGTATTTTAGTATAAAGACGTTCATATTAAAAAAATGATTTTAAAATATATTTATGAAAGTAACAATAGAATATTGTATTGTCACCCGACTTACGTCGCTGTGCGAAATTTCATCATTGTATGAGGTCGGAAAATGAGTGGAATTAACGCTGAAAGATTTGAGGAGATGAACAACTGTGAATTAAAGAAAAGTATGTAAAAAAAATACCTGAAAACATCTGATCGTCCTGAAACACTCTGCGACTGATCAACAATCCGTGCAGGCAACTCAACCGAAACCCAGTAACCCTTGTCTACTCCACTCCCACGGAGAGCATCTGTTCCAAGAGGACGATCTGTTCCTGCGGGTTGCGGAAGACACGCCTCACCAAAATCTAGTTTCCTGGCAATCCCTTTACGAGACTGTTTTTCATCACTCAAGTTATCAGAAACTCCAGTAACATCAATCATAGATTCATCAATCAAGGGAATGGTACTTGGCATAAGGGGAGTGGATTCTGCTTCACCATCCATAGCCGCTCCACTATTTGGAGAGTTATTGCGGTCTTCCGCTGGTAATGAGTCCTCTGAGCAAAATCTGGAGCTCATCTTGCCGTAGTATTTTTTTGCGCGAACCTAAATAAAGAGAAGAAAGAAAACGACTCAGTATTATCAACATGTAAATAGTTTGCATTTACATGAAAAACAAACAGAACAGAAATAAAGAGTAAAATATGTTACTTGTAACTAATAACATACTAAATATCACCTGCACGGCACACACTTCCCAGGTACTCAAATGCTGTTACTGTTAGAATAAAAAGACCAGCAACAACGAGGATTAAAAATTTAACTAGAATACAACATACACGGAACGTTGAACGAGACATTTATCGGCCAATCCAGGATAAACTGATCCTGTCACATTGAAATTCAAATCAGTGCAAATAATATTTAAACATCAAGATACTAAAGGTCTATGTCTCCAATTTGATGAGTCAGCCTAAAAATTCAAAACTTTTAATTTCATTTTACATATTTAATCAAGTTTGTATGACAATAGTTCGAGGTGAGTGGGATCAAATGAAAATATGGTTGATTTAGCAACATTGGGTGCAATAGAAGATAATTTATTTATCTTCAAAATGTACGGTGGGAAGAAGTTATGTTAGTAGTTTCTTTGTCCTGAAGTTGTAGAAAATTGAGGTGAATAATTGTGAAATTTAAGCTCTTTAAAGTGACTTGCCTGTCCGTGTCACACCCGGAACTAAATTTTGCTTTAAGTTTTGTTCACACGAAAACAAGAAATTACTTTAACAGCAAAATACGTGAGAGTGAGTTTTATAATGTCCCAAACCTACATGAATGTCTATTTTTTCCTTACGATACTGTTAATTTTAAAATAAGGGTTCCCGGGTGTGACCTCTTTCTTCAATGTGCTTTCTTCCTGTAAATTTACAAAGAATGAAAATAATTTGAAGCCTGAGTGACATAAACGTTTGAAGTAAACTGAACCGCGAAATTTTGGATTACTCATTATAAGAATTTCACAGGAATAAGCCAGCGACGAGTGAAGATTTCAGTTCTCCTTCGGAATTATATTTTTTATAGGTTTCAGACCACTATAAACACGCAAAATGTTAGACGCCAGGTTCAGTTCTCTACGGAAGACTCGCAAAGAGCTCTCCTTACAAAATGTACATTTTACATTTTTTTTAGAATATATATAAAAAGAGAGGATGTGAAAACTTCACTTTTTCTTATTAGGCATGTTATCACAGGCATACAGACTCAGTGTTTATTTCTGGTTACAGTTCTCTTCAAGACCAAGGAGGTCATATTTTTAACATCGAATTGAGTTATCTCAACTGCTCTCTTCATCTCAACAAAATGGGGTGTTAAAACATGTTGCTTTTTCCTCCGATAATTGTGCGGCTCAATTAAAAAAATCGATACTAGTTGACAAACCTGTGTTTCTCGAAAGAAGACCTAGGCATCACAGCAACTTGATCTTTCTCAGCAGCATCCCACGGGAATGTATCAGTTGATGGAGCTGTTAAAATCAGTTTGGAATGCTGTTCGTTGCAACAGATATAAAGTTGATGACGCAAATTCATTTACGGTATGTACTAATCCAGCATTGAAAAATGTTTGCTGCCTTCTTGTCACGAAGGAAGAAATGCAAGCCTGCAAGCCGAAACTCTGCGAACGTTGGAAGAATTTTTGATATCGCTCCACGTGTTTTACAGCGATGACTCAATCTCCCTTACTGTAGGAAGAGCTATTAGTTCACCAACCAAAACTCTTATAGTTTTCTCTACTTCTCCCATCAGAAATGTTTCAGTCTTGGACCTCGCAGATGTCTACTCAGATTCTAACGAAGAGTCTGACGAAGAAGTTGATTCTCGTTCCATTCCTTCGGATACGGGAATAAGTGAAGATGATTTGCAGGCAGGTATATTCGTGCTGGTGGAAGTGCTGAATACAGCAAATCCATCAGTGACAAAACTAACACGAAGAAAAATTATGTTTGCGTTTACCAGTCCGGCGTCTCTAGAACTAAAATGATTAAAGTGATATTTCTTGAGCCTTTTGGAGAATCTAATTCGAAATACACAATAAAGAGTGGGAGGTCTCTTTGAATGAAATTAGAAGAATAATTTCTCCTCCGCAAGTTGAAATGCAAGGCTTAGACAGAGTGGTGTATACTTTTAAGGAAGTTCCTGTGTAAAATATTGCGATAAGAAACTGTGAACCTACTGTCATACTTTACCTCTGTGATCAACTGACGATCTAACTTTACAGTTCACGACCAGTCTAATATTTAGTCATTTTTCTACAAATAAATTGATAAACTCAATTGATGATAATTGAGTTAAATTTAAGGTGATAAATTAGTTACCTTTCAGAATTTACTTATTTTCTTTCTTTAAATAATATAATACATGTAAGACTTTGTTTACATTGTTTTATAATTGCTTTCTTACTGAAGACCAAATTCAATGAAAAATAGATTCAGTTTATTTTTCTTTGAAAAGGTATTTCATTTAACTTTACCCAGTAAAATTTCACCAACCCCTATATATAATTCAAATTACGTTGTTGAAGGAATGTGGTTCCTTTTTTGCAATCGTTTTCTCAGGTACGTATGTTTGTAGTAAACAGAGTTTAACATGTAGTAAACAGAGGTCACACCCGGAACCTTTTTAAAATTTCGTAGAGTAAAATATAAACATACTTTTTCGAAAATATGTACATCACGTGAAAACTTGCAATCTCCTCTTTACTTTAAAAAGTTTGATTGATTACAACAGTGTAAATAATCGCCGAGTTTTCCGATTGACGAATAGTATCTGTGGTTTCAGCACCCGCGTGTCACACCCGGAACGTAGAATTTTTCTTGATATGTGCGAAATTAAATGTGAGTTGAAAGCCGAGCTCTTGAAGATAGTAGATTACAAATATTCTGACATTGAAACAACAACACGAACTAGTCAACAGTCCTTGATTTTTCTAATATTTAGCCCTCTAGTGACAGACTGTCACACCGGGAACTCCTGAATTGGTCGTTATTCTTAAATCGGAAATGGAAACGTACAAACACCAAACTATTCCCCCTGAGCCCGGGGTTGGAGTTACTGGTCTTCCAGGCGGTGGATAGGCAAATGCCGACCAGATATAGTTGGTACCGGAAATATTCTGAGGCGGACCAAAACCAGTACTGCTGCCTTGCAGTTAGTTGAGGGATCAACAAAGGCTAGGGAAAGATAACCCTGAACAACAATTTCATGGTGAAGGGAAGCAGCTTCACAAGTACAACCCTGAGACTGAAGATGAATAACATCGGTAAGGATCAGAGACGGACAGAGGACGATATCTTGAATGTCTGCCTTTACTGCGAGGTCGTAGACTGACAACTCTACACCGCTAAAGCATGTCAAGAAATAGTAACATATGGTTCATGGATTCTCCTGGGACAAAATATTCCGGAAGTAAACCATAGTAGTGCCAATATGTCTCGACATCTGATCTTCCTTTTGAGGCGCTACTGTTACTTGAAGGAATTTCCCATCCTCTTGCCACCCGTAGAGCTATGTTGCCACACGTCGTAGCATGGACCTTGCCTTCAGTCGTGTGAGGGAGTTGAACAACAAACTGTGGTACACACAACTTCCCATTTTCCTTGTTGTGTGCTGCTGAGTGAAGCTTAAGATAGAGGAAAATCTTATTCTCGCCCTGTGCATTTCGTATTTCCAATAACAATACAGGTAAAACATTAAAAGGTGAGAAACACGATTGCTAATTAAATCCCCAATTCGAAATTCCAGAAATCCGACATTCCGGAATGTCGGAAATGGGGAATTCTGAAATGTCGGAATTTCCGAATGTTGGTCATCACCACCAAATGATAGAAGTTTGAATTTTATTTATGGCCTTTAGGCATCTAAGAGTCAGACCGGGATAGGGGAGGGGAGGGATTCGGGAAGTTTTTGGCCAGGGCCTATGTTGAAGATGCCTCCCGGAATTTGCCTGGTGTGACTGAGGGAAAACCCTGGAAAACCTCAGTCAGGATGGTTGGTCACTGGGATCGAACCCATGACCTCCCGAATGCTACGCCAAACAAATGACAGAAAAGAACGGTCCATCGCCAACAGACAGTACAAGACATGATATTTTGAGTACAATTAACACTTGCTGGCTAAAGTGTAAAAAACTCTTACGATGAACGCCTGAGCCTGAGCTGCCTAAAGGTCATAAATAAAAATAAAATTATTGTGTTAAAATTTTATTTCGGAAAGTCTAAATTCCTAATTTGAATTTAAATCTTTTAAGTTCTGTAACATAAAAGCTTTAGGCAACTTTTGCAGGGACCGGATGGAGTATGATGGGATAATTGGTGGAATGAAGAAAGTGGGAGGAAACGGAAGAACCCCTAGAAGACTCATGCACACGGTGTTTGTTCACCACAAAACTCACATGTGGTGCAGAATATAGAGTTCGTAAACGAAAGACTATCGTACGTTACGATACGTACCAGATGGGGAAATACGGTTTTAATAAATGTCCATGCTCCGACGACCGAGATGGCTAATGATAACAACAAAAATACATTTTAGGAGGAGCTAGAAAGGTTCTTTGGCCAATTACCGAAGTATAATACGAAAATTGTGTCAGGTGATTTCAACACTAAGGTAGGGAGGGAGGAAAACTATAGACCTATTAAAAGCAAATAAAGCCTCAAGAAATCAGCAACAAGAATGGAGAAAGACTGATGAACTTTCACGATGTCGAAAACCCCACACAAATACACATGGATATCTCCGGATGGCAAAACTCTCAACCAGATCGATCACGTATTAGTAGATAGACGAAGACACACCAACATAATGGACGTTAAGCCTTACAGAGGAGCGGAAGGTGGCATCGACCATCAGTTAGTGATCACAAAAGTGAGGGAGAAGTTATGCATCGCGGACAGAGAAAGCAAAGGATCAAAACAACTAAAATTCGAAGTTAAACGAATAGATAATCCGAACATAAAAATAGGTTACCAACTGAAAAACTCAATCTTAGCCGACCCTAGTAGTAATAAAGATGAAATTATTAATGAAATTGATGTAACTAAGATTTGGGAGGCTATTCGTGACACAGTGAAAGGTGCAGCGAAGGAACGTGTAGGTGAGAAAAAATAGCAGAAAAAACAAGCCTTGGTTTGATGAAGAACGATTTACGAGGAACGGAAACAAGCAAGGCAACGATGGCTAAGTAATAAAAGCGAAGAAAATACCAACCACTCCAGTAACACACAACGCAACGCCACCAGGGGGGGGTGAAAACAAAAAGTGAGCATATCTGACGCAAAAGATAGAGGAAAACAGGAAGACAAATAACATACGAGAAAAGGGAAAAACTCATTAAGGAAAGGTTACCAGCCTAGATTAGGGATGATTAGAAATGAACGCGGACATCTCGTCAAACGGATCCGACTAAAATTGTCGATGTGTGGAAAAGATATTTCGACAAACTTCTTAATGTACACAACGAAGAACAAACAGAAGAATTTGAAATCTCTACCGCAGAACCGTGGATACCCCAACCTAGCGAGATCGAAATATCGATAAAGAAATTTAAAAAATACAAATCACAGGGAATAGACAATATTCATGCCGAATTCATTAAAGCGGGAGGAACGGCACTAATTACGCAACTGCATAAATTTATAAACGCTATATGGAGAAAGGAACTTCTTCCAAAGAAATGTAAAACCTCAATAATAGTTCCAGTTTATAAAAAAGGCTATAAGTCGGATTGTAATAATTACCGCGGCATCTAATTACTCCCAACATGTCACAAAGTATTGAGTAATATATTGCTAACTCGCCTAAGTGTATACGTAGAGAAAATAATTGGAGATCACCAATGCGGATTTTGATGAAATAGATCCACTTTGGGCCAGATCTTCGAGAAAAAAATGGGAATACAATGGGACTGTTCACCAGTTATTTACTGATTTTAAGAAAGTATATGACTCTATCAAAAATAAAAACTGTAGCTCCAATATCCTTGTACGATTTGGAATTCCGAAAAAAAAAAAACTTGCTCATCTATTGAGGATGTCTCTCAGCAACCCCATAAACAGAGTTCGGATAGATAAAAATATGTCAGATAGTATAGAGATTCGCAACGGATTGAAGAAAGGTGATGCCGTGTTACCATTACTGTTCAACTATGCGTTAGAATATGCGATTCAGAAGATAAAAGTGGAAAAAAGGGTTAATATTGAATGGCTTGAATAAACGCGTACGGGTTCAATTCAACAAGGACCCTAAACCCGACCATCTCAGAATTGTATGAAAATTTGTATGTTGATTTTAAAACTGCAAACAGTTTCAAAATCCGTGCACTGGTTCCCAAGATACAGAATTTCGAAATTTTTGGGGCTACGTTTGCGTAAAAGCTGTCGCGAATGGAGTTTTTGAGTTCAAGG